>JAODAL010052593.1:0-25866 GCA_025379985.1 Phyllomedusa bahiana
AATATTGGAGTTTGTAGAGGTCGGGCCCCAAGGATGCACACCCCCCCCCCTTTTTTGTTTTGATTCCTGCTTTGAAAACCCTCGAAATTTTGAAACCCCCTCCCTGTGTGGCTATGCTATTTGTAGCCGCCTTTAAGGACCCCCATTTGGTTTTTTGGTTTACCAATTTCAAAGTCTTTAAATGTTTGCAAAAAAATCCTTTTACCCTCCGTATCGGTCAAAAAAGGTTTCAATAAATTTCCCCCAAATTTTGGAAAAAAAAATTTTCCTGTTTAATTCTTAACTATGGAGCATTGCCATCTTATCCATTTTTAAAATTGGGGGGTGGTTTTGCCCATTTTAAATAATCATGGAAAATCGTGGGTCCCTTTGCTTTTAACCACTCTGATGAAGACCCCTTTTGGCAGCCATCAGTATAAGGGTGTATGATTTTTCTTTTTTTTCCCTTCCTTTCCCTGCGCCCAGTGTTTTAGTGAGTTTGGAAAATTTTATGAAATAACAGCTTTAAAGGGTCTCCCCTAAGGGGGAGTTTTTAATCTACATTTTATTGTTAAAATTTACATTTTCCCAAAATTGAAGATTTCCGGGCTTTAAAACCTTTTACCCCATGATGTAGGTTTGTTCGGGGGTTTTAGAACATTTGGGGAAAACCCAAAAATTGGGGTTTGGGGGGCACAGGGGAAATGAAAGGGTTTTTGTTAAAGGCCCATAAATGGCTTTTGGGGCCCAACCCCTAAATTGGGGTTCCCCCCACGATTCATTTCTTAGGGGAATTTTTCCTTCCCTTGGGTTTCCACCCCTTAAGGAGGGCCTTCTGCAATGTTATTTGCCCGGGGAAAAGCCCCCCTTTTCCCAAAACCTCCTTTTTCCCTGCTCGGGGGATACTCATTTCATGTGGCACCGTACCCCCGCTTTAAAAGTTTGGATAAAAGTTTTTGGTTGGTACCGGGTTTCCCAACAGGGACTAAAAACTTAGTATTTTTCCCAAATTTTAAAAGTCCCCAACCCTTTTCCCTTTCAAAAAACTAATTTTTTGTTTATATGAAAAAACGTTGGGGCCCCGCCCAGGCAATAGATCCCTTTGGAGCTCCCTGAATTTTAAAAAAAAACCTATGTTTAAATTTTGGGTTAATTATTTGGCTTATCATGTACAATCCCTTTGTTTCCCCCATTGTGCTAGTGTTTCCCATTCCAAAGCCCCCGGGGGGAAACCCCGGGAAATGTCCCCCCTTGAAATTTTTAACTCTTGTTTGTAGGGGGGGGTTAAAGAGTTCCCTGGCCCCCTTTCCCAAAGAAATGATTGTGTCTCTTATGACTGGGCTTTGGGGGCAACCCCCGGTAGGTTTTTTGTAGGCCGTTTTGTGAAGTCCCCCAAGTTCCAGGTGTTTAATAATTAGCCCCCAAATCAATATTAGAAAAGAGTGATGAAACCTTTTAAAACCAATCTGAACAGTGCAAAGGCCGCCAAAGGGTTATTTTTTAACCCTTTAATATTTGGGAGGTTCAACCCCCCCCCGTTCTTTGGCCCGGGATTAACTTTTTTAAGGCAAAATTTTAGGCGTTTTTGTTTCTAAATTTAACCTTTTTAAAAGGGGCCCCCCGCCCCCCCCCCCCCCCCCCTTTATTTATACAGGGGTGTTTCAGGAGGAGGGGGACTGTCTGCAACGATATAAAAGTTTCGGGAAGTTTTCATTTTTATAAAAGGGCAGGTGCCAGCGTGGTATGGGAAGGGGGCCCACCGGGGTGGTCTACAGATTTTTTTAGTAAGGAGGGAAATTGGCTCATTTTGATTCTGGCGTTTTCCCCAATATAATCCCCAAGTATTTTAGGTTTTACTCCCACCGTTACCGGGAGATTAAAAGAGGTTATCTCCTACTTTTTTGGGCGTCAGTCAAAAAATTTCCCCGCTTATTGGTTTCCCTTTGGCCTGAAAGGTCCCCAAATTTTTTTAAAAAAGTATAAAAAGAAAATTTGATTCCTTAAAGGTCTGGAGCCAGAAAAAGATCAATCGTCTGCAAATAGCCCCATTTTTAGGTGTAATTCCCCTATTTTTTCCTTCAAAGCCCCCTTTCCCCTCAATATCGGGCCCATTTTTAATGGCGAGGTTAAAGTGGGGGTGACAACGGGCACCCCTGTTAGTCTCCCGCCAAAAAGGGAAGGTTCTAAAAAAACCCGGGGATACGTTTCCTGGCTGAAGGGTTTGTATGAGCCTCTTATGATTGACCAAACACATCCCCAGCCCACCCCGTAAAAACTTTTTCCATCCACCCCCAGCTCCGTTATAAAAGGCTTTTTCAGCATCTATCGCAACAGAGCGGGGAGGATGTTTGAAGGTGGCTTTGCGTCATCCCGACTGTTAGCACTTGGTATTGTATCGGACCTTTCTTTAATAGCCCACGCTGTTTGGAAATGAGTTTTTTGGTAACCCTGGCTAGGCGATTCGCAATGATTTTAGAATAAACTTGTTTTCAACATTTATGAGCGAGATGGGGGGGTACGAGCAGGGTCAGTGGGATCTTGCCCGACTTAGGAAGAAACGTATGAATGCTTCATTCATATACTTGGGGATACCGGCGCTTTTCAGGAATGAATTATACAATTTTGTTAAAGTAGGAACTATTTCGGGACCGAGGATTTTAAAAAATTCGGCCGTATACCCATCTGGGCCTGGGGCTTTTTGGTTACTTAATTGCCTGATTGTCTGTGAGACAATTTCTTCCGTTATAGGGGCCTCTAACAAGTTCCTGTCTTCCTGGGATAGAGATGGGAGATCTATCTGTGACAACCACTGATCCGCTGCCACCGGGTCAGTTTCAGAAGGTCTGTACAGAGATGCATAAAATCTCTTGAAAGTGTTTACTATCTGGCGGCCCGCGTGATTGCATTTTCCTGACTCATCTTTGATTGAACAAATAGTATTATGAACCTTTGGGCCTTTACCCAAATTTGCTAATAATCTGCCGGCTTTATTCCCAAATTGGAATAAACGTGCTTCCTGAAATTATTTTTTCACCCTCTCTCATTTTTTCCATCCAATAGTCATATTCTCGTTTATTGTTTACCCAAGTATCCTTATTTTTTGACGTGGGGTGGGCCTTAAATTCTGTGTAGTAGGATCTCAGATTTTTCGTCAGCTCCTGCACCTTGGATTGAGTTTTCTTTTTATCCGCAGCAATATGGGAAAATTATCCTCCCCCGCAACACCACTTTAGCAGTCTCCCAAAATAAAGTTGGACTGTCTTCATGAATTATGTTTGTACATTTGTAGTCACACCAATTTCGTATACAATTCTCGAAATCCTCCTCCTGATATAGGTAGGATGGGAAGCGCCAAAAATGTTCCTCTCCCCTCGGTGTGAAATCATTTATTGACATGGATAATGGGACATGGTCTGAGATAACGAGGTCTCCAATGGTGACATCCGATACCCTCGCCGAGTTGGGGGGGGGGAAGTCAAAAAATAGTCGATGCGTGACCATGATGTATGGACAGGAGAAAAAAAGGTATACTCCCTACCTTCCGGGTGAAATTCCCGCCAGATGTCAGCGAGGCCAGCATCAGCCAGAAACCGCACCAATGCCTCCTCCCTACCGCCTCCCATCGCTGTTCTGTCTTCTAAGTGATGGTGAACCGTGTTCATGTCCCCTCCTACAACCTTCAGAGGCGTGTCATCAGCCACGACACTTTCTGTTAGTTCTTTGAAGAACTGTTTGTTGTTCCCATTTGGCCCGTATGCATTAAATATTGCAATCCTCTTGTTAGCAATCTCTAAGGCCATGTTCACACGGCTTAAAATGGGCCGTATTTCGGTCCGTAATTACGCGCCGAAGTGCGCCAATTACGGGCCGAAAACGGCCCATTCATTACGGTAATTCACAGTTTCTCATAGAAAAACTATGGATTACGTCTCCTTCCCCGCCCGGCGAAGCCGCCGGGGGGAGATAATTGGCATGTCACTTTCTAGCCGCGAATACGCGCCGCTAGCAGTGATTGTCTAGGGGCCCCGGGCGAAGGGTTGCGTGGCCCCCTGCTCAGTCCCCCGCCCCCGCCCCCCACGGTCACACAACGTAATTGCGGGGCGTAATTACGCCCTGCAAATACACCGTGTGAACATAGCCTAATACTATCTTCAAGATTCTACCCTCTGAGTGTATCTGATTTATCACAGAACACACCAGGCTTTTATTAATTAGCAAGATAACTCCCCCCTTTCCTCTCCCTAGCGGGTGATCCGAACACCTGACCTACCCACATCTTCTTTAACCTAAAGAAATCTGAGGAGTCCAGATGCGTCTCCTGCAGGAGTGCAATATCTGCTCTTAACTTCCTCAGGTGTCTTAGGGCCATCATTCTCTTTTCCGGGAAACGGAGCCCCTTAACGTTCCATGAGATAAAAGTAATCATTTATAGGCCATGTTGCGATATCCTCTAAGCAGGGAAGAGTACAACTCCTTCACCTTATGCGCATCTTAAAAGCTAGTCCCACTGTTACATTGCTCCTAAACCATTTCAACAAAGTCGAAAAGTGAACCCACCAACTAAACCAAACCCTAAACACCTTTTCACCTGTCCTAATTTGGACCCCCTTCTCCCCGGGATCCCCTCCCCGGGAAAAAAGCAGCTGAGGAAGAGAGTGGATAGAAAACCTCTCCCTGAATTTGGGCTTATGGACTTCACCTCTTCCCGTCATGAAGAAGCAAATTTTCTAACTCCTCGCTCTTTCTGAGAAATGAGCATCAAATAACGTAACATCAAACCTGTGTTCACCCACGCATAATACTTTTTAGAACTCTATCTTCCGCCCCAACATTTTCATCAGAGGATTATTCTGAAGACCATTCAAATGGAGACTCATATTTTCCCCAGAAAGCTCAACAATCTCTTCCCTAAAAGAAGAAATCTTTCAAGAGCACCCCTTCACTATAATAACTAACATCAGGAAGTTAAGTGAGTTCAAGGGCCCAAGGCAGACGCTGATCTCTTCCTTTGGGCTAGGAAGGGGCCTCTGAGGGGGTGTGCTCTCTCTATCCCGGCGCCTGTCTGAGAATGTTAGGTCCGGTGATCGTCTCTGGGGAGAGAGTACAGGTGGAGAGTCCCAGTGTGCTTGAATGTCCCTGTTCAAATAGGCCTGCGCCTCCTCCGGGGTATAGTATGTCGAGGAGTTCCCATTCTTATGGAATATGCGAAGGACTGCAGGATACAATAGCGCAAATTTTTCTTGCCTTTGAAATAGAGCGGTACATGCAGCTGAAAACGCCCTACGCCGTTTCACCACATCGGCTGAATAATCCTCAAAGATTAATAGTCGGTCCTGGTACAGCAGATCAGTCCGTAACCTTTTAAACACCCTCAGGATCTCACTTTTCTCAGTGAAATTCAGGTACTTGATGATAACTTGTCTCGGTTTTTCTTAGCGGGTATATTGATTTGCGCCCCTCAGATTGGGCCTATGCGGTGGGCTCTCTAAAACTGTAATTACAGCAACCCCTAAGAGTGCGGAATTTCGCGTTCGCAAATAGAATGTAGGTTAGACTGCAATAAGATTGGGAGCCCCCAAGATTCTTAAATTGTTACGCTGGAGCGGTTCCCCAGATCCTAATTTTGTGGCAAAAATTTTATTTTTGATAGAAGTCCTTCATTTAGGTTTAACTAGAGATGGGGAAAATTTCAAAAATTCGTTTCGGTCACTTCGCCGTTTTTTCCGCAAAATTTGTTTGTTCTAAATTTACTTCGGCACAATCGCTTTAAAAAAAACGCTTTTCAGGCTGCACAGAGCCTGCGGGTTCGTGAACGTTGTGCCATGCTTTAAATATGCAGAGGGAGTTGGTTTGGTCTTCATTAGAGAGGGCGAATGATTCTAAGAAGTGGAATTCGTTTAAAATTTAGGAAAACTTCGGTTGTAACGAAGTCGAATTTGGGGTATTTTGGGTAAAAGAAGTGTGTTTTGATTGATAAAATGGTGCGAGCACTGGCGCTACTGGGGCAAAGCACTCTGGGAGGAAAAAGGGCATACCCTGCATGACTGTGCAGGGGAAAAGCAAATCAGAGACCGGCGGGATTTGTGCGTCACCCCCCTATATAAGTCCGGGCGCGAGGGGGAGCCAAACCTCCTCTCACTGTCCATCGGGAAAGGGTGCTGCCGCGGCTGTGGGCTCTTAAAAAGAATTGTTTTTTATATGCGTTTTCTGTGGGTGTCTCAGTTGTTTTGAAAATGTTCTCCAAAATGTTTTTTTAAATTTTTTTGGGGGTATTGGATCTGAAATCCAGTTTTGGCCCACTACAGCTGATAAAAATTTCAAACCCAAGTGGGATCTAACCCGCCTGTTGTATTCATTTAAATAAACAGCGTTTTAAATCAAATCCCTTCATTTTTGGCTGTAAATTTTCTATGCGCAATTTACACCCAGGGTTTAATTTAAAAGCGTTTTTTGTGGTGTGGGGCCCCAAAAAAACTTTTTTTTAAAACCCCAAAATTAAAAATTTTTCGTAGCCTAATTCAAAAGCAAAGGTTAATTACAACTGTATCTTTTGTTGGGGCGTAGAAAAAAAAACGCAATTGTAACCAATACAAAGCTCTTTTTTGTGGGGCAAAATTCTTTGGCAAAAATTTAATCCGGGGGCTTATTAAGGTTGTTTTGTGGTGTGCTGACCCAAAAAAACGTCTTTTTCAAACGCCAAATATATAATTTTTCCGTAGCCAAATTCCAAGCAAAGGTTAATTACAATGTTTTCCTTGTTGTTGGCGTGAAAACACGAAATTGTAACACGTACAAAGTCAGTTATGGGGCTCAATTTTTGGCCCAAAAATTTTAATCCAGGGGGTTAATTAAGGTTTTTTTGCGGGTTTGTGCTGAAAAAACATAAACCTTCTTTTTCAACGCCAAAATATATAAATTTTTCCTGTGCCAAATTCACAAGCAAAGGTTAATTTAAAAAAATGTATCTTTGTTGGTGGGTAGAAAACACGAAATTGTAACAGCGACAAATCTACTAGTTTGTGGGGCTAAATTTTTTGGGCGAATTTAATCCAGGGTTTAAATTAAGCGTTGTTTTTTTTGGTGTGCTGACAAAATAATAAACCCGTCTTTTTCAACGCCAAAATATAAAAAATTTTTCATGTACCCTAATTCACAAGAAAAGGTTAATTACAATGATCTTTTGTTGTGTGGGTAGAAAACAGAAATTTGTAACAAGCGACAAATCTACTAGTTTTGTGCGGCTCAATTCTTTGGCGCAATTTACTCCGGGGGTTAATTAAGCGTTGTTTTGCTGGTGTGCTCAAAATAAACCGTCTTTTAACGCCAAAAATTAAATTTTTCCTGTAGCCAATTCACAAGCATAGGTTAATTAAAACTGTATCTTTGTTTTTTGTGGGTAGAAAACACGAATTTAACAAGCGACAAATCTATAGTTTGTGGGGCTCAATTTTTGGCGCAATTTAACCAGGGGTTAATTAAGGTTGTTTTGCTGGTGTGTGAAAAAAAATAAACCGTCTTTTTAAACGCCAAAATATATACATTTTTTCCTGTAGCCTAATTTGCCCAAAGGGTTAAATTAACCCTGTTTGGCTTTTACTTTAAAAAAACACAGTTTTTTTTAAAAGACACATACAAGTAAACTTTTCCGGGCATTTGTGGAGGCAATTTTATATCCAAGGGCCCCAAAGCTTGTTACGGGTTCATTGGAGTCAAAAAAGGGTGTATTTCTATACAGATATCTCATAAAACAGTGTTGTCATTTTAGAACAAACATTTTGTCGGGACAGAGGGGTGGAGGCTCTGAAACTGCGAGGGGCAGGGGGCCAAAAACTTCCTGGAAACCCCAGGTCGCAGCACAGCAAGGGGACGTGCAGCGGGGTCACTGGTGAGGCCACAACTGCCGCTGTATCTAGCGGCCGTGTGTTTTTAGCCCCCCAAAGGGTTCTTGATTGGTTGACTAGGTCACCCTCTTTTCCCAGAGACATCTGACAACCCAGCAAGGTCGGTGGGAACCTCGAACAAACCATTAGTTGGCATGGCCCGGGAGGGGGTCAGGGCCCCCCCCTGTCCTCAGCCCCGCCTCGTCCCTCGGTTTCCCCTAGCAGAGTCTACTAGTGGTCGGGGTCAGCCCCCTATATAGCGAGGATGAAAATTGGGGAGGGCATCAGCACTATTGGCAGCGAAGAAAGGGGGCCAATATCGCCTGCTTCTTGAGTAGGCAGCAAGTTAGATGGGGGAGGTGGCAGGGGAGGTCTGTTGGAGAGGTCAGCTCGGCATGCAAAGCCCCGGTGATGGGACAGCAGTGACGATGAAACAAAATTTAGATGATATGTACCCCGCCCGCACTTGGGGGGGGTGAGGCAGGGTTCATCATTCAGTGAAGAGGGGGTCGTTTGCGCGTCAGGCGAGCGCAGCCAGAAAGTGGGGTGGGTTGGGCAGTAGCAGTATAGCAGCGTGTGGGTCGGGGCAACCCCGGGCCCGGGGGGTAAAAAACCCGCTTCGCAGGTCAAGAAGTAGGCCCAGGGGCTCAGCGAGGCAAGTGGGGGGGATTAGTCATCAGGCGGACCCCGTTGGCGGTAAAATCGATATCGGCGGTTGGCGTTCTTTGCAAAGACACGGGGAGCCGAATATGGGTATATTTTAAAAATCTTGGGCAGAAAGTGGCGTGGCCAGGGAGCTAACGTTGGACCAGGGCCCTGCGTCAACACATGCAGGCACCACCCGGTGGCCTGGGAAAAAAGTGGCTCAGATGTGGTGGTCCTCTTGCCGCCGCGCAAACAGCAGAGCAGCGCAGCCCCCAGTGGATGCATGCCATTGGCCAGTAAAGGCTCCACCACCTCTGCAGAAGGGGAGCCCCACCCCCAACCCCCCCCCCCACCCAAAAATAAAAAAAAAAAAAAATCCTAAGGGGCAGCGCTGACCCTGCTCCTGTCCAAGTTGTTGGTTTTGCAGTCCCCCCCTTTCCAAATGGTGGACTCTGCACCCTTAAAAATAATGGGGTTGTGCCGAGCCGAGTTGGACAGTTCAAGCCGTTTTTTCTTTTCCCAAAAAAAAGTACCAGCACTTCATAAATTGTAGAAAAGGGGGGTCAGTCCTTGGTTTTTCGGTTTGTTCCAAGGTGCATGGCACGCGGACGTTGGAGCTGTAACTACGGTTAGGGCCAGACTGTCCCTTTCGGCCAATGGGTGAATGTGTTTCGAGCCAGGCCACCAACAACTTGGAAGGAGACGCCCCTTTCTCCTCACGTTTTCAAAACTGCTGCACCCGCGCCCCAAAGTCCCCCCCTCCCTCCCCACAACCCCCCCATCTCAGCCCCACAAGAATTCCATCATACCAATGGTAGGGCACAGCCCCGGGGGCAGAGTTCTAACCCGGGTTGCCTCGGGGGAAAAGAAGTCAAACCCGGGGAGGAACTCTCTGCGTATGCAGCAAAAAATGATGTGTGGGTTTCTCCACGGGGGGGAACTGCAAACGGAACCATGGGGCGGGACAATGGGAGAAAATTTGGGGTCCCCGCTGCACCGAGGAGGGGTGGTCCCTGCGCCCCGCATGGCGCATGTGTTTAATCTGGTGTTTTAAAGGTTCTGAAGTCTTCCCTGATTTTCAGAAGATTTGAAAATGGCCCGGAAACTTTGCTGCATTTTTTCCCTTCGTAAAAAGCCAGGAACACCCCCTCGAGTTGCAGCGGCAGAACGGCCTCCCCAAACATCTGATAGCGATGTTTCCACCCCTGGAATTTTTTAGCCTGCACATGTTGGACCGATTAGAACAGAGAAAGGCCAAATTAAAGATTTTTTGATGACCCAGGCAGACGAAGTACTCCCCGTGTAACTTTGAAAGTCAGCCAGTGGCATTTATGCGTGACAACCCGCCGTTTGTTGAGGCCATTTGGGAGGCGACGTTATTTGTCAGTCGCCAGGATCGGGATGAAAAAATATCTTAATGCTTCATGTCCCGGGAAAGATGCTGAAAAATCTGTTGGGGGGGACTGGAGATTTCGACTACATTCCCCGGGCCAATGATCCGGTGGGGCTGAAAATGGAGGGGAGGAGGAGGAATTGGAGCAAAACATTTTTTTAAATATTTGGGGTTTTTTACCCCTAAAAGGGGGAACCATTTAGGATATTCAATGGGAAAAGACAGATACCTCCAAACCCCAGATTCATAAATACAGGGGACCCCTCATCCTTTCAATCCCCAGCATCTTATTCCTGGCTATACCCAATTACAAAACCCAAATAAATTTCTTCCACCCTATTACCCTCCTAAAACCTCAAAAAATACCTTTTCCCCAATTTAAAAACAACCTCCAAAATACTATTTAAATCCCCTAATTTTATTTCCCAAAATTTCCCTCCTTTGCAGGTCTGACCCCTTTTTCCCCACTCCCCCTATGCGGGGGCTGGGGGAAGGTGGGGGGTAGGAGCAAAATACCCTCCATCATATAACCTAAATTGGATCCAAAAAATTCCCCGCTTCCCCCCCCCTATAGGGGGGGCGTCCCCCAGAGCACAAGGGAGGGTTTGGAGAGTCCCTAACCCATTGTGGCCCCAATAAACCCCACTCTGCCATGGTTAAAATCGCTGACTATGGGCACCAAAAAAGGTTGTGGCCCCAACCCCGCCGATTTTGGTTTGGGAAGTGCCCCTGCCTGGCCATTTGTGGATGAGGGGTGTTATGGGGAGGGGCCATCGTACCCAAGGGAGAACCCCGTTGTCCAGGGAAAAGTGGAACAACCTTTGCAAAGAATCCGGGGATCCCAATTTTACACCCGCCTTAGGGTAGTCTGGGGTTCAACCTACCTGCCCTCAGCAATATTTGATGGCCCCCCCGCCGGTGCCCCAAAAATCTGTGACCGTTTTCCCCTCTCCTACCCCCCCATCTTTCCAGGGAAGGATTTTCCACCCACCCTCACATTGCATTGGGGCCCTCTATGGCCTTAGCTGTGCTGTGTTGCGTGACATCCCACCTGTGTCTTGGCCACTGTTTGACCTCTCTGCTGTGTGGCTGCTGCCATGTCCTCCACACGTGTCATTGTGCCACGCCTGACCCCTGCTGTGCCGCCGGGGGGTTCCTCGCTCTCAGTTTTTGGCACTTGTGGTTCCCTTTTTTGCCCCCTCAAATGTCTTTTTTGGGATGCCTGATCTATGCTGTGCTGTCGTGACCTCCACCTGTTTCATTGGCCATCTTGGTAAATACTGTTATCCGCCTCCCAGAATGTCATTTTTGGGTGCTTCTCATGCTCGCCGCCGTGACCTCCACACTGGGGATGTGAAAATCGGTTAAAATTGTTTTTCCCGCCTCCGATGTCATTGTGCCACTGCCCGATTCCCTGTGCTGTTTCGTGACCCCCACCTGTATATTGTGCCACTCGTGGCCTTAAATGTTTGCGCCTCCCGTGTCATTGTGCCCCCCTGCATGATCTTATGCTTGTGCAGGGGACCTCCCCTTTTTGTGTTGTGCCATTTGGGTTCCTCCCGTTTTGCACCTCCCGAATGTATTGTGCCACTGCCCTGACCCCTGTGCTGTGGCTGCCCCCGTCACCTCCACACTCTGTCACTAATGTTGCCCTGAGCTCTCAGTTTTTTTTCGCTTTCGTGGGATGACTTTATCAGGTACATTCCGCTTGAGTTTTTTGGTCAGTTTTGCCCTCTTTAAATGCCAGGGAATTTTATAGTGAAGCGTTTTAAAGACGGCGGGGTCATCTGGTGTCATACTAAAACAAAACATTGTATGAAGAGCAAACCAAACTCCCCTGTATTTAAGCATGGCCCCCAAGTTGTTTCAGCACCCTGCAGGCTCTGTGCAGCTGGAAATAGTGTTTTTAAAGCGATTCGTGCCGAATAATTCGGAACGAAACGAATTTTTTCCCCGGGAAAAATTTGTTCGAAGTGACGAATCGAAAATTTTTTAGAAATTCGCCACCCCTTTGTCTTCATACAATGTTGTGTTTTAGTAGACCGCACATGATGCCCCCCGCTCTTAGAATCGTTCACTATTAAAAATTTCCGGGCAAGAGGGACAAAAATGACCAAAAAACTAAGCGGGAAAGTAGCATGTAAAAATCATGCCCGCGAAAGCTGGAAAAAAACAAGTGAGGGGGCAGGTGGCAACATTAGGAAAAAGTGTGGGAGGGGTGACGGCGGCAGCCACAGCGCAGGGTTAGACGTGGCACAAAAGACATTTTGGAGGTGGAAAAAAAAAGTAGTAGGGCCCCAAAAGTGGAAATGACCCCGTTTGGGGTGACGGGGGCAGCGCATGAGGTCAGGCAGTGGACAATGACATTCAGAGGTGGCTAAAACAGGAGTAGGCCACAGAGTGGCACAATGACAGTGTGGAGGTCACGACAGCAGCAGCATGAGGTCAGGCAGTGGAACAAGGCCAGTCTGGAGGTGGCAAAAACGGGAGTAGGCCACAGAGTAGCACAATGACACAGTGTGGAGGCCACGGCCGCAGCAGCATGAGGTCAGGCAGTGGCACAATGACATTCTAGAGGTGGCTAAAACAGGTGTAGGCCACAGAGTGGCACAATGACACAGTGTGGAGGTCACGACAGCAGCAGCATGAGGTCAGGCAGTGGAACAATGACATTTGGAGGTGGCAAACATAGTAGGCCACAGAGTGGGTCAATGACACAGTGTGGAGGTCACGACAGCAGCAGCATGAGGTCAGGCAGGGGCACAAAGAGATTCTGGAGGTGGCAAAAACTGGAGTAGGCCACAGAGTAGCACAATGACACAGTGTGGAGGCCACGGCAGCAGTAGCATGAGGTCAGGCAGTGGCACAATGACATTCTAGAGGTGGCTTAAAAAGGAGTAGGCCACAGAGTGGCACAATGACACAGTGTGGAGGTCACGACAGCAGCAGCATGCGGTCAGGCAGTGGCTCAATGACATTCTGGAGGTGGCAAAAACGGCAATAAGCCACAGAGTGGCACAATGAAAATTGGGAGGTCCGGGCCCGCAAACGCTGATTGGGCGGCCGTTTGGACAATGGGCATTTGGAGGTGGGAAAAAAAGTAGTAGGCCCAAAAGAGTGGCCCCAATGACAGGGGATTTTTTAAAGGTGCCGGCCGGAGAAACAAACCGGGATGAAAGGGAAAAGATGGGGACAAAGGCACAGTTGGAAAGGGCACCCCCGGGCAGCCCTAGGGTCAAAGGGAGTGGCCCCAATGACCCTTTTGGAGGGTGGCAAAAAATGGGGGTAGGCCAAAAGAGGGGACCCAAAGGGCACAGTGTGGACGGGCACGGGCAGCAGCGCCCCTGAGGTTAGGGAGTGGGCCAAAAGACATTTGGGGGTGGGAAAAAAATGGAGTAAGCCAAAAGAGGGCACAATGACCCGATTTTGGAGGTGGGGGGCAATACCAGAAACCCGGGGAAAAATGGTGGTGGAAAAATGGGGAAAATGGGAGATGTGTTTTGGGGGTCAGGGGGTGGGCGGGCATCGGAAAAAGTGGGGTGAGGTAGGTCCCTTTGAAAACCCCGGGTAATTTTTTTTACTGTTTTGGGGTGAGGCGTCTTTGGGGTTTTTGTTTGTCTGACGCCCTTTTAAAGGGATTTTGGTTTTGTGGGGAAATTCCCGGCCGATCCCCCAAACCGGATCATCTTGCAAAAGGCAGGGCGTTCCCATTTTTCCCTGGACAAGCGGGTTTTCCTTGGGGGTAAAAGATGGCCCCCCCGGGACCCGAAAACCCGCTCGATGCCCCCAAAAACTGGTCCGGGCAGGACGCCTTTTTTCTACTGCAAATCGGCAAGTTGCGGCCCACATCCAGTTTTTTGGGTGCCGTAGTAAAATGGATCTTTTAACTGGGGGGGGGCAGGTGCTGTCGTAGTGCTGTCCCGAAAAAGAAAAGATGCAAATATATGCTTTTTTTTTTCTTATTTTCTCATTAAAAATAAATATTATATAAAGCAGGTTTATTTCCTGAATTTTTTAAAAACCGTACCTTTTTTTACAAAAAATAAAAGCACGAACATTAGCTGAATTCGCGGTCCTTTCAAAATAAGGATAAAGATGAAAAAGCCAAAAAGCCCAAACAGGAGTGGAAATAGCCCCAAATGTCCCTACTTCATAAACTTCCTTGGCCCCCAAACACGCAACGTTTTGGGGGACAGCCCCCTTTTTTCCAAACCCTGACTACTTCCGAAGGGCCCCCACTTTTAGTGTCCCCTTTAAGGTCCCTACTTTTCTTTTATTAAAAACATAAATTTTTATATATTTAAATAAAACATTTCAAAAACATTTGGGCATTTATAAAAACTTAAAACGAAAACCCAGCGAATACTATCACTAAAAAATAGATTCCTATTTCCCCGTTATACAAATACAATTCAATATAGTGTTTTTTGTTGTTAATATAGTGTAATAGGTTTTAATAGTGAATCTACCCTAAAAAAAGGGGCCCTAGGTTTCGGGGGTACCACCTAATTTTAAAAAATTTTAGGAAAACATTCCCCTGGCAACTTTTGTTTAAAACCCCCTTTGGGAAAACGCTTCTAAATTTGTGATCAAAAATCTCTCTTCTCAAAAGTTTAAATTTTTACTGTTCAAATCTTCCTTCTTTTTCCCTAAAGTACACCCCCAACGGAGTTCAGAGGCTTTGTGTCCCCTGCAAAAAAATTTTGCTACTTTAGTCTCTGAGTCCCTTTTTCTTCGTTTTTTTTTGCTATGTTCACACCCTTCTCCTTTGTTTCCCTTTTTTTTTTGTTTTATACGACAATTTTGGGATTTATTTTCATTGATCCTAATACAGCCCCATTTCGATGTTTTCCTAATAGCACATGCCACATGGACATTCGTAGGTGATACCTTTGTTTTACAGTAAAGTAACCCCTAATGGGTATATTATACCTTGTGTGGGGTGTGAGATAATACCTTTAAAACATGACATTTTGGGGGACGACAGACAAGGGGTAAGCCCCCCTTCTTTGTGTGCCCAAGTTTTTGTTAGATGTTTTCTTAAAAAACCCGAATGAAAAAAAATTTCCCAACGATTTCCTTTCTGTAAATAAATTTGGGTACTTTTTAAAAGGTTCCCCAAATTTTGGGGTCCCCTGTATAATGTCCCAGTGTTTTCTGGGGCCCAAAAAAGAGGCGTGTGGGGAAATTTGAAACAAATAAATAAAAAATGGTCCAAACTAGAGAACAAAACATTGGAGAAAACCCAAAAAGTTTGAGAGGATACACGCGATTATGCCCAAAATAAGATGTATAAAGGTAAAGAAAAAATCTATGCACGAAAACCGACCATACAAAAAAAAACTTTCGGGCTACTTCCTTGAGTAGGTCGGGAACCAAAAAAAAGATGATCTTACGATCCACCGAAAAAAATAATCGAGAACCCCCCCCTTTTTTTTAAAAAAGGCGGGGGACGCAGAAACAACAAGTGGGGATCAAACGGAAGACGCAGCTGGATCCAAAATAAAGCCCAAGCGGAATGCAAAGAAGAAAAATTAGAGGAACTTGCTATCAACATTTCCTCTAAAACGCGACGAAACGCATAGAATGGGGAACAAAGGGTTTAATTATTCCCCACAAAGTCTAGGACTTTTTTTATTTTAGGTTGGATTCTTAAATTTGTCGAAAGATGAGAGAAATTTTTTGGGAAGGAGGGGATGGCCTTTAAGGTGCAGTAATAAATTTATAAGCGCAGTAAATTTGACCCGGAAGTCTCTAGTACAATGTTTGAAGCATTTCAAGAACTAGTGAAAAGGGAGGTACAAGAAAAATGGCAATTTAAGGCAAAAAATGTAAGGAAAAATCTTACAAAAGAGGAGAGGGAAGCTTTAGAGAAATTAAAGGAAGACCAAGATTTAATAGTTAAGAAAGCAGAAAGGGGGGACACAATAATCATGGAAAGAAAGAAATTATAGAGGAAGAGAGAGGCAAATTTAAGAGAATGGGTATATGAGAGGGTAAGGTGCCCTACTAACAGGTTAAATATGATTTTGAAATTATTTTGAATTGAGTAAGGGGTTTTGACAAAAGACAGCTAAAACCTATATGTTGATTTCCCGAGTTCCCAAATCTATCTAGTGCCAAAAGTACACAAACCCTCAGGGACCCCCCAGAAAAACCCACGTCTGGGGGTTGGTTGTTTCCCAAATATCCCCCCTCATTTATAGTTTTTTGCAAAAAATCGTTAAGCGACTTCCTAGGTCCTTAAGACAAGACAATTTTGTCAAAAAAGAAAATACTGATATGACTGATGTCACGTTCCTATGTACCTTAGACGTTGGGAGTCTCTACACAAATATTCCAATAGATGAGGGCATTAATGCAGTGAGAATGAGATTGTTGGAGGATGAAGCATTCCAAAAAACCTTATTTCATTTGCTGAACTTTTTGGGGTTTTATCACAAAGAATTTTTTTTTTGGTTCGGCCAGGACTTTTTCTGGCAGCGGCAGGGGACCTCGATGGGGTCTCCTGTCGCACCCAGCTTTGCTAATATAAACATCATGCCTAGTAGACTGAGCCACTGCATCAAACTCTGGCTCCGCTATGTGGATGATGTTTGCATATTTTGGACTGGCACAGAAGATGAGTTAAATGAATTTTTGGAGGAAATTAATTCTAAACACCCTTTGATCAAATTCACACTATGTAGGGATCGGGAAAGCGTTAGCTTCCTGGATGTTAAACTTAAACGCGAAAGGAATATAATTGCAACTACGCTATATTCAAAAGAAACAGATAGGAACAACACACTGCATATGAAAAGTCAACATGCCCCGGCTGTGTTTAAAGCGATCCCCAAGGGTCAATTTTTACGTGCAAGACGTATATGTTCAACAGACAGTGAATACCACCTCAATAAAGAAAAACTAGTGAGGAAATTTGTGGCACGTGGATATAACAAAGAGGAGGTAGAACGAATAGGCGAAGAAGTCGGGCAGTTGTCACGTGGTGAAGCCCGTAAATCTAAAGAAAAATCTAAGTATGAACGTAGAGTAGGTTTCGTGTCGGTTTATGACTGCCATGCAGATCTAATAAGAAAAACAATCAGAAAACACTGGCACATTATACAGGGGGACCCAAAATTTGGGAACCTCTTTAAAGAGTACCCAAAATTTATTTATCAGAAAGGTAAATCGATTGGCAATTTTATTGTCCATTCGGATTTGATTAAGAAAACATCTAGACAAAAAACATTGGACACACAAAGAAGGGGTACTTACCCTTGTCTGTCGTGCCAAAACTGTCATGGTATTATTAAAGGTGACTGTATCTCACACCCCACGCAAGGATATAATATACCTATTAGGGGTTACTTTACATGTAACACTAGTAAGGTGATCTACCTACTGAAGTGTCCATGTGGCATGTGCTATGTAGGACAAACATCGAGAATGGTCCGTATTAGGATCAATGAACATAAATCCCAAATTCGTCTGTATAAAACAAAAAAACAGGAAGCAAAGGAGAAGGAGTGTGAACAGGTAGCAAAAAATGAGACGAAGAAAAGGTACTCAGAGACTACAGTAGCGAGACATTTTTTTGACAGGGGACACAATGCCTCTGAACTCCGTTGGTGTGTACTTGAGGAAATAGAAGGGAATGATATTGAACAGGTCAAAATTAAACTTTTGAGAAGAGAGATATATTGGATCACTAGATTAGAAGCGCTTTCACCGAAGGGGTTAAACGAAAGTTGCCAGTGGAATGTATTCCTATAATTTAATTAGGTGTGTACCCCGCACCTTATGGCCCGTTGTTTTTAGGTAGATTCACTATTCACCTAGTACACTATATTAACAACAGTAGACACTATATGTGTATTGTATATGTATAACGTAGGAATAGGTGTCTATGTGTTAGTGATAGTAGGTCGGCTAGTGGTGTTCGTGTTTAGTGTTTATCTAAGTCAATGTTTGTTGTATGTGTTTATTCATTATATAAATTATGTTGTAATAAAAGAGATAGTACGTACCTTGAAGCGGACACTATAAGTACGGCCCTCCTGGAAGTGATGTCACGCTTGAGAAAGGGGGCGTGTCCTCCGAAACGTTGCGTGATCGGGCCAGATGAAGCTATGAACGTAGGGACGACTCGGGCTATGTTCTACTCCTCGCTTGGCTTGCTGGCATGTTCATCGTTATCCTTATCTTGAAAGGACTCGCTGAATTCAGCTAAGTGTTCTGTGCTTTTACTTTTGTATACATGGTACGGTTTTGAAAATTCAGGCATTTAAAAACTGCTTTTTATATATTTTATTATATATATTTATAAAAAATTAATATATATTATATAAAATAAAAAAGTAATATAAGAATGCATCGTTCATTTTCTGGACAGCATCTAATTATTGTGTACAAGGTGCAAAATTTGTTTGAATTGTACAATAAATGTGACTCATGACAATAGTTATATTGTGCAGTTTGCCCCAGAAATGTAGTCCATTTTGCTTAGTAAATATGACCCAGTGCCTTAAGGCAAATAACTACTAAGATTTTTGTAATCTCTAATGTTTTTTATTCTAAGGAATAAAGAATCCAGAAAAAGTAACTCTTATCCATATTAACGCTGCCTGACCTTAACATTAATCAGACTTAATAACCTTGACTATAATTACTATCATAAGTCATTTATTAGAGTATAGCTGCATTAATAAATCCCATACAGGTAAAATAGATGCGGCTTTCTCCACCATATTGCACTTTTCTGTATATAGCTAGAACTCTGAAGTATTCTGCCAGAAATATTTCACCCTATTCCTTTGTCATAATCACTTTTGCAATATTATTTGAAGTATGGTTTCTGAGTCTCCTTCCTGGATAGTTTTTGGAGGAAAGTGCCATGGAGGAACAAAGCTCTGCTAATTAGCTTGGAGCCTGACTGTCTGATGGGGGCTATCAGTGAAGAAAATGAGAAGCAATCAATAAAAGCTTCTGTCTGGAGAAAACATCAAAAGAAATTGTCAAGAAGTGTGGAAAAACAACAACACATTACTGTCAGCATGCCACAACTCCCCACCCTTCTAACAAAGAAGGAGAAGAAATTGAGCTCACTGAATATGATGCTGATTATAATGTAGATGTCGCGTGTAAATCTTAACTCTGTATTATCAAACATCCTGGTAAAATTGTATCAAACGCAACACAAAAATAATTTATGTTTCCCATGGTTACAGTGTCCATTACTTAAAATAAGAACACATAGTATCAATCAACATCCTAGATTGTATGTATGTGTTTACATTCTGTATATGCATTGTATGTGTTTTCAGTACAGACAGAAATAGGTATATCTGTTTTTAAAAAAATTAAGGGAAATGAGTTAAAGTAAGTGCCTAGAGAAGACTTATATTTTTCTTATTCTTTTCTTGTATGAGTGTGTACTGATATGTTTGTTTCTACTCTTTTTTTTTTATTGTACATTTCTATCCTTTGTTCTGTACATTTTGCTAATTAGAAATATATTTAGAATTTGGGTCAAATTCAACTCATATCTGAGGAATTCAATTTGGATCAGCTCAAATTTATTTTTTGTGTAAATCCCAAACAATCGACTCTTATTGTAAACCTAACCTTAAATTGGGGTTAGGCATCTTAGGGCTTTTTATATTTATTATATATTATATATTTTTTTTTAGAGCGCCATTAATTCCAGGGAACTGTACAAACCAAGGGATTCAGGTACATAATATAATAAAAGTATAATATAAGACAAATATAATAACATTCAGTAACACATTGATACAGAAGGAGAGAGTACCCTGTCCGCGAGAGCTTACAATTTGCAATGGAAAAGGTGGAAACAGAAAGTGATGGACAGAGCTGCGAGTATTATGGGGTAATGGCAGAAGGATTATTGTAGGTTATATGCTATTCTTAAGATATGGGTTTTCAGGTCACTTTTGAAACTGGTAAAAGAGGCAGAGAATCTGGTGTGTTATGGTAATGAGTTCCAGAGTATGGGGATGCATGGGAGAAGTCTTGGAGGTGGTTGTCTGAGGATCTGAATAGAGGAGAGCAGAGAAGAAGGTCTTGTGAGGAGCGGAGATTGTATGAAGGAAGGTATCACGAGATTAAGACAGAGATGTATGGGTGGAAAAGGTTGTGGAGAGGCTTTTATTTCATTGTCAGCAGCTTCAACTGAATTCTCTGAGCAATGGGTAGCCAGCGAAGGGATTGGCAAAGAGGAGAGGGAGAGGAGTTGTGAGGAGAGAGTTGGATCACACAGGCAGCAGAGTTGAGCATGGATTGAATGGGATCAAGAGTACTAGGTGAAATGTCACAGAAAATACTGTTGCAATAATCAAGACAGGAGATGATGAGGGCATGAACAAAGTCAAGAAAGGAGCAAATTCAGGAAATATTTTTCAGGTGGCGGTGGCAGGAGGTGGTCAGGGCTTGGATGTGTGGTTTGAAGGACAGGGCAGAGTCAAGGGTTATCCCAGCAGCAGACTTGTAGGGCTGAGAATAGTGTGGAGCCATTGATTGTGATAGATTGGTCAGATGAGGAGGTGGAGAGGGATGGGGGAAAGATAATGAACTCCATTTTCTTCATATTGAGCTTAAGAAAGAGGGAGGAGGAGAAGGAGGATCCGGATGATAGACATCCTGGGATTCTAGAAAGCAGAGACTTGACATCTGGGCCCGAGATGTAGATTTGAGTGTCATCAGCATACAATTGCTAATAGCAGCCATGTGATGCTATGAGTTCACCTAGGCTAAGGGTATAGAGAGAGTAGTGGACCTAAAACTGACCCTTGGTGACCCCAATAGAGAGAGGGCGAGGAGAAGAGATGGTGTGAGAGTGAGAGATGCTGAAAGTCTGATCATAGAGATGAGAAAATAAAGAGACAGGTTTGTGATGCCTAGGGAAGAGAGAATTTGTAAGATTAGTGAATAATCAACTGTATCCATGGCAGAAGACAGATCTAGAAGGAGGAGCACAGAGTAGTGGTGTGAGGCTTTTGTGGTCAACAAGACATTGGCAACTTTAGTTAGGGCAGTTTGGATAGAGTGTCAGGGTCGGAAACCAGATTGCATAGAGTCAAGAAGTGAGTTACATAGAAGATGGGAGGATAGTTCAAGGTAGACGTGCTGTTCGAACCTTTTGAAGAAAATAGTAGTAGAAATGTTGGGGTTCAGGAGTACACCGCATGACTACTTCTGTCCAAATTGAACACTGATTGCCGGCGTGAAGAAATTGCACCAAAAACACAGAGAGCCTGTATGACCTCTACTCCTCAGTTTGTACAGGCGCAGACTGAATCAGCCTTTATTACCATACAGTTGGTTTTACAAATTGCTTTCAGGGGCGTGGTTAAGTTCCTTTGCTTCTTGCATTTATCAGGAATGTGGCACTAGTTAATTGGTTCTCCAGATATGGTCATAGTTTCCACCCAGGTCCATGCTGTCTCATAGTGGGGAGTGGTCCAGGACGCAGGCGCCACCTTGGAGTATCTCTGCAGTTCAGCTATGCTTATATATGTGTAATAATGTTTTTTTGACACAATAACTTTATTAAGGGGGAAAGACTAGAAAAATATATGTTTCCTTCACATAGGATTGGGTGATAGTTAGATAAAAGGGATGAAGTAGATGCAATACTTCTACAGATATGAGATAATGCAATGTTAATGTTTGGTTTTTTATAAATTAATTTTATCCTTGCACACTAGTATAAAATACTTGAGTAAGTCAATGGGTGTCACTTTTGATGTCACTTTGCACATAGCGACGTCCCTTTAGGACATGAGATTACAGGAAGACTCATGGGTCTGCTGGACAGAAAGTCAACTTGAAAATGGATTTTTGCTCTTTACAAAAATTTAAAATCATAATTAATATCTTATTATATTGCGCATACTCAAGGAAGCCCATGTAAGCTGTAACCCTTCACAGATACCAAAAAATAAGGTCATAAAGTTGTGAAAATCCAGGCCATAGTTTATATTCATAATAGATAATCTAACAAATAATATTTATTTTATTTTTCTAACCAGTTATGTATCGTGTGCTCGATTGAGACCTCCTCAGTTTCCAGGTACATACGCATCAAAATGTATAACATTATTATTTATTAATCAATATTTGTTTTTTTTTTAGAACAATTATCACTATTTAAACTAATGTGGACAAAAAAACAAATGAATGGAATAGTGCAATACGTCCATGTGTGTTATATATATAACAATATGAAACATAAAACATTGGGATGAAAGAGATGCATATATACTACAGATATGAGATAATGCAATGTTAATTTATAAAGGTTTTATTGGTAAATAAGTATTTCAGTTCCAAATTTGACACACTAGTATTAAAATAATAACTTTGGCAATGTTCTGGTTATGTGATATAAATGTATTATTAAGGTGAATGCCATTGTTGCAGGTGATCTTTTAGCAAGCCACAATGTTATATGTAACATACTGTTTATAAACAGTAAAGGGGTTTTAGCATGAAACAAAATCCTTTTCTAAGGCCGACTTAAAGCTCACTATGAGCCGGCCTTAGTGAATGGTGAGATGGCTGTGCTTGCGCAGCTTCATGTTTTTGCTACTGAATATAGTTGAACACATAGCTTGACTATGTTCAGAACTGCTATAGAAAAGAACAGTGAGAATTGCACAGGAAGACCATCTTCCTGTTGTCTGAGGCTGGTTTGTAGCCAGCTCCAAGTCAGTCTTGAAAATGGATTTTGCTTTGTAGCAAAACTCCATTAGATATGCATTTTAATAAATATCTTTTTTTTTTGTCAAAATACTTTCTAAGGATTTTCTGAGTCCCTATGGGTAGGCTGATAACTTCATTCAGATACATAAAATGGAGGAATCATAAGCACAGTGTGAACCCAGCCTTACGTTTATATACAAAACATAGAAAATTAACAAAATACATTTATTTTATTTTTCATAACCAGCTTGCCACTGTCATCGGATGGTGCTTGCTATTAATAATCATCACGCGATTCAGTTTCCAGGCTTACAAAGGCAGTGTAAAGACCTAACATGTGATTCATTGTAGTTACAAGCCAATAATTTGTGTTTCATATATTCAATACAGAAGAACAAGTTATTGATTTTATTTAACCTAAATAGCATGGTACAAAATAAACAGAACTGTAATGGGTATGTTGAATAATGTGTAGTAAATAAAGAGGGACAATTCAAATAATTTGTATTCAAGAGAATAAGAGGTCTCAAATTTAGAGTCAAAGAAATGATCATTCAAAAAAAATTAGAGAGCAAAAGAAAGAATAAAAGAAAACTAGCACTAGCATAAAGCTGAAATGAGAAACTGAATTATAAACGCTTGGAGATGCAGCCAATGTGTGTTCACTGTTTTTTTTTTTTCTTAGTTCAATTTATTTTATTTTTTTTAAGTGGAATAGGAAAAAACTATTTTTGTGTGGTTTAATTTTTATGGCTTTAATGTTAAGTAAAAAATATTATATTGTCTTTACTATGCAGGTGAGTACAATTCTAGGAAGTTACATTTCTGAAATGTTTGTTCTTATAATCTGTAACACAAAATTAAGATAATTTTATGATAGATCAGACTTTTACAGATGGTGTGATACCAATATGCTTAATTGTTTAATGTTACATTTTTAAATGATAAACAGGAAAAGTTTGTAACATTAATCTTTCAATATTAGTTCCCATTGGGGACGTAAACATAGACTCGCTTGATCATTTATACAATATACTGCAATAATAAAGTGTCAATATCTACTACACAATGTATATAGTGCCTCTACCACCAACAGAATTTGAAGGTTTGATAGCCACTGTTACGGATGTGGTAGTGGATCCTCTGGACCACCATAAGCGATGACGTAAGCCACGCCAGGGAGCGGAATATAAGTAGGTCCGGTTTTCACCAGAGCCCGCCGCAAAGCGGGATGGACTTGCTGCGGCGGATTACTACCAGGTCGCTACCCCTGGCGTGACTTGCTTGTGGTGGCAGCCGAGGTGTGGCGCGGTAAAAAATCGTGAAGCAGGCTCGAAGTCGGGGACAGGCAGAAGGTCAGGACAGGCGGCAATGGTTCATGGTCAAGGGACGGAGGCAGAAGGTACGATACACAGTAAACGGGACAAGGCACTTTTGGAACGCTTCCTCTCCAGGCACAAGGCACTATCGATTCGGCAAAGGTGCTGGGGAAGAGGCAGGGCTTAGATAGGGTCCGTGCCCGGTGAGAACCAATCACCGGCGCACTGTCCCTTTAAATCTCCCGGGACCAGGAGCGTGGACGGGTAAGTGTGCCCCAGACATGCCGGGGTGTCCGCGGCCCGAGCGTCGGGCTGCGGCACCGGCCGCAGCAGGAGGTGCTGCGGCGTTGCGGGTGTGCCTGCGACCCGACACGAGGGTCGCAGGGACACCCGTAACAGTACCTGCCCCCTTAGGCCTCCCCCTCTTTCTGGCCCGCATAAACTTAGACAAGAGACCCCTATCCAGGATGTTTTCCTCCGGCTCCCATGACCTTTATGAGATTAATGTGGTATACTTGCTCAGGCTTCCTTCTACCGGGCTGACAAATCTTGTAGTTCACCTCATTTATTTTTTCAATTACCTCAAATGGCCCTTGCCACTTGGCTAAGAATTTGCTTTCAACTGTAGGGATTAGCACCAGAACACGGTCCCCTGGTGCAAATGTACGTATCCTGGCGCTACGATTATAAACCCTTTGCTGGGCCTCCTGAGCCGGAGCCATATGCTCTCGTACAATTGGCATTTCGGCCGCGATTCGCTCCTGCATTTGTGCCACGTGTTCAATGACACTCCTATCGGGGTGGCTTCTTCCTCCCAAGCTTCTTTTGCTATGTCTAGAAGGCCCCTAGGGTGACAACCGTACAGTAACTCAAATGAGGAATACCCTGTGGATGACTGAGGGACCTCACGGATAGCAAACATGAGATAGGGAAGCAGGAAATCCCAGTTTTGTCCACCACTTTCCTTAGCATGGCTTTGAGGGTTTTATTAAACCTCTCTACCAATCCATCGGTCTGCAGATGGTAGACAGAGGTACGCAGTTGTTTTACTTGGAACAGTTTACAAAGCTCCTTCATGACCCGGGACATAACGGGTTACCCTGATCAGTAAGTATCTCCTTCGGTAACCCCACCCGGCTAAACACCTGCACCAGCTCCTTAGCCATAGCCTTGGATGATGTGTTACGCAAGGGTATAGCTTCCGGGTACCGTGTGGCATAGTCCATGATCACGAGAATATGCTGGTGGTCTCGAGCAGACTTGACAATAGGACCCACCAAATCCATGGCTATTCTCTCGAACGGCACCTCAAAAATTGGGAGGGGAACCAGAGGGCTACAATAATGTGGTCTAGGGGCCGAAAGCTGGCACTCCGGGCAAGATTCACAATAATCCCTCACATCCTTATGAAGGCCCGGCCAAAAGAACCGTTGAAGGATTCTTTCGGTAGTTTTTTCGACTCCTAAATACCCTCACATTAGGTGACCGTGGGCCAGCTCTAGTACCGTCCTTCTATATAATTGAGGGACAACCAGTTGCTCCACCAGCTCTTCTCCCCTTTTTACCACTTGGTACAACAAGTCCCGCCTTACTGCCATGTAGGGGAAGGAAAGTCTGGTGTCAGGCTCCACCGGGTATATTTACTATTTGGCCATCGGCAAACTTAAACTCTATCAGTTCTCTATCTGTTAAACACTAAAACGTAACTTTTATTATATCTAACTCTTAACCTCTATACACACTATTTAAAAACCTGATCTCTAACCTCATCCTTAGTGTTGAGCGATTTTTATCGACAAAGTTGAAATCGGCAAGGTATTTATGGTGATCGAAATTTTCAGATCATGCGATAATTAAGGTTAAAATCTGTGCATCATCTATAAGACCGCACATTTTTTGGCGTCCTGTCATTTTGGCGGCCAGCAATAGATTAAAAGAATAG
>JAODAL010052594.1:0-25866 GCA_025379985.1 Phyllomedusa bahiana
TTTTTACATAAAATCTTCAAATCTCTAATCTAACTAAATTGGAAGGATCACAGCTAATAGTAGAGGTTCTCTGTGCACAAATAGACTAATTTCGCTGAGCTGTTTGGCCACAGCAGAGCGCAGGTCCTATCCCTATGAGACGCTGAGAGACACTGAGGCTGAAACAGGAAACGCTGTTCTATGTAAAACGAGGTCATGTGATTTTTCCAGCCAATCGCAACCATACACATCCCAGTCATGACGTCGCACACACATCTCACCCTGCTCTATTCTGTAATCTGATTTGCTGGCCGCCAAAATTACAGGAAGCGCCGAAAAAGGCGCGATCTTATAGATGATGCACAGATTTTAACCTTAATTATCGCATGATCTGGAAATTTCGATCACCATAAAAACCTTGCCGATTTCAACTTTGTCGATAAAAATCGCTCAACACTAGCCAGCACGCCTCCAGATGTACAACCTGGTCTACCTGGTGAAAGAGTGGCTACAGCTGGAGGAGTCCACACCTGCGCAGATGGTGGAAAAGGTTGTCCTGGACAAGTTCATCTGGTATTTGCCTCCGGAGATCCAGCGCTGGGTAGAACAAGGCGTCCCTAAAGATGCGAAGAATCTCGTCAGCCTCATTTAGAGGCATAAAGCCACTGAGAACTTACTACAAGCTGGGCCTCCTGGATGCTCCAATCCCGGGAACAGCAAGTGGTCTGGAATGTTTGATAAGGCTGTCCCATATCAGAGGGGGGTGAGAAGTTTCCCAAGAGAAGGTGGCTCAGAGGGGGATCTTATGGAGCAGAAGAAAGGTCCCAAATGGACAATCTGTGCCAGGGCAGAGCCTCATGGAGACTGGGGCCGCATATTATGTTGGCGGTGTAATGAACCTGGACATGTTTAGGTCTTTATTTGCACGGCCAATATGCGTAGCAGAGACTGTGTCGGAAACTGATCAGCAACTGTGTCATCTAAAATTAAATAGCTATCCAGTAATGGCTCTCCTGGACTCAAGGAGTCTAGTCACTCTGGTGCATGCCAGCCTGATCGACCGTACATCAATCATGGGAAGTGTTATAGGGGTCCTGTGCGTTAATGGAGACACCTACTGCTCTAGTGAAACTAGAGACTCCTTGCAGACTAGTCTCTCATGAAGAGGGCATGGTTAGGTCCTTCATGCACATGGTGATCCTGGGGAGACTTCCCTTATGCTGGGACTTGTGGAGGAAACATGTAACATCTACTGTAAATGTTAACCCCTTAAGCCACACACCTGTAAATAGTTAATGACCAGAACATTTTTTTAGTTTTTGCCTCCTTGTGTTTCAACAGTTGTTACTTTTTTATTTTTTCAATGACGCAGTTGTGTGAGGCTTTGTTTTATTCGAGACAAGTTGTCCTTTATGGAGGAATAGTTTAAATTCACTTATAAATAATTGCAGAATTTTTTTTTTTTTGGGGGGTGTTTTTTACTTTTTTTTTTTTACACCGTTCCCATTTCACACTTAATAACTTGTTAGATTAATTCTGCAGGTTATTACGATCATGTCGATACCTAACATGTGTAGGGTTTTTTTGTGTGTGTAATGTATGCACAATTATTTTTTATTAAATATTTACTTTTATTTTAGTTTTTATTTTACACCTCTTTGTTTTTTACTTTTTTTTTAAACCCATGAAGTGAAAACTGTGTTACTTTTTTTTGTTTAACACTTGGTAATGTATTAGCATACTTATATATGCTAATACATTATTATCTGTGTCAGTCTGACACAGACAGTGATCAGGACAGCACACAGGCTGCCCTGATCACTGGCTTCTTATACAGACAGCCCTGGGGCCACTCTAGGTCCCCAGGGCTGACTGTGCAGCCGTTGGTTCTGTCAGGTCACTGGGTGTTCTGATCACCTGACAGAGCAGGGAAACCCTTTGATTGCGCTGCGGTGATGAACTGCGGCAATCAAAGGATTAAAGCACCAGGGAGCGGAGGTTTCCCCCGCTCTCCAGTGCTTGCAGGAGCTATGCTGGGATCAGGGCTGTGCAGTACAGCCCTGCTCTCAGCGGCGCCCGGAGCTGCAAACTCCAATGTCTGCAACGACGTCAAAAGACGTTGATGCAGATGAACACCATGAAATGCTCGCCGTCAAAAGATGCCGTGCAGTCGTTAAGGAGTTAATAGTAATGTTAATGTATTTCATGTTGACCCAGAACCGTTTAACCCCGATGTTATGGCTCTGACAGTAGGGGTGACCACAGAGAGTTGCGATCATTTTCCTCTAGCAGTTCTGGCTGGTGAGACTGAGGAGCAGGAGAAAGTGGCTGCCAAGCCTCATTTAGAGATCTCGCGGGATAATTTTGGGACAACTCAGCTTCGAGATCCCGCCTCAGTAAAAGTCAGGGGAAATGTTAAAGTAGTGAATAGCGAGCCTCAATTTTCAGTGGCTGGTACAGTGTATCCACACATGGCAATCACCCAAGACTTATTATCTCAGGTTGACAAAGTCCAGGGGGAAGTTGTAGAACAATTGGTGGTACCGCAGCCCTATTGGAGAATGGTCTTAGACATTGCCCACAAGCACATGTTAGGAGGCCACTTAGGGAGTGAAAAGACCAAAGAGCACATTCTTCAGAGTTTTTTCTAGCCAGGGGTGTACACTAATGTAAAGCAATACTGTGAGTCCTGCCCGTAGTGTCCACCCGGAGTGTCCACCACGCGGGTGCCCCATTTCCGGAGTCCCCTGGTACCATTACCCTTCATAGAAGAACCCTTTGAGAGGATTGGGATGGATCTAGTGGGCCCACTAGTAAGGTCTTCAGGGGGTCATCAGTATATACTGGTGGTGTTGGATTACGCCACCTGTTACCCTGAGGCCATGACGTTCATCTAAAAGTATTGTGAAGAAGCTGTTTCATATGTTCTCTCAAACAGTTATGCCAAAAGAGATCCTTACTGAACAAGCAACTCCCTTCATGTCAAGGGTCCTGAAAGAATTATGTAAATTATTAAGCATTAAACATCTGTGCACATCTGTTTACCACCCACAAAGGGATGGTCTTGTTGAATCTTTCAACAAGACGTTAAAAAGTATGTTAAAAAGGGTGGTCAATAAGGATGGGAAGGACTGGCACTGTCTACTGCCATATTTAATGTTTTCAGTCCAGGAAGTTCCACAGTCCTCCACAGAGTTCTCTCCTTTTGAGTTGGTCTATGGTAAAGGTCCGCAAGGCCTCCTCGATATAACCAAGGAGACCTGGAAGCACGAGTCCTCCCCCTATAGGAGCGTAATTGAACATATTTACCTAATTCCAGACCGAATTGCTACAGTTATGCCAATTGTTAGGGAACATTTACAACAGGGGCAGAAAGCCCAACACAGGGTATATAACAGGTCTGCCAAGGTTAGGAGCTTTAACCCCAAGGATCGCGTACTGGTGCCCACACTAGAAAGCAAGTTCCTGGCAAAGTGGCAAGGGTCCTATGAAATATTTTAAAAACTGGGAGAACTGAATTATAAAGTGTACCAGCCCGGCAGACATAAGCCAGAGCAACTGTACCATGTAAATTTACTTAAGCCATGGTAGGACAGAGAGATCCTAACTGCATTTAGCACCCCCCATAGAGTAGTGCCAGAGGTGTGTGTATCAGAGTCACTGTCAAAGTCTCAGAAACAGGAGACCCTAGAACTCATACAGAGAAATAGTGATGTGTTCTTTGAGTTATTAGGGCGTACTAAGGTCATAAAACACGACATTGTCACTGAACAAGGAGTAAAGGTTAATTTGAAACTTTCTCGGGTTCCAGTGGCACACAGACGAGCCATATTCGAGAGGTCAAGAAAATGTTGGACCTCAGCGTGATTGAAGAGTTACAAAGTAAATGGTCAAGCCTGATTGTGCTCGTGTAAAAACCTGATGACTCATTGCGCTTCTCTAATGATTTCCAGAAGCTAAATGAAGTCTTAAAGCTTGACTCATATCCAATGCCAAGCATCACTGAGTTAATTCAGAGACTAAGTCATGCTAAATATTTCTCTACTCTTACCAAAGATTACTGGCAAGTTCCCCTTACAGATAGGACCAAAGAGAAGGCGGCTTTTGCGACACCTGACAGTCTGACCCATTATGTCTGCAAACCTTTCATGGGGCTCCGGCAACCTTCCGAAGGTTAATGGATATCATCCCCAAGCCCATAGGCGTAACCTTGGTTCAAAAAGTGGGGGGACCAATTTTCCGTTCCCTCCCATTCCCTTCCTTCCCTTCCCTTCCCCTCCCTTCCCTCCTTTCCCGTCCCCACCCTTCCCACCTCTCCCATCTTATCCCAGCAGTGAAGCAGCCCCCACAAACCAATGGAGGATGGGACAACACCCAACTTGCATCACCCAGCTAGGAGGTCTGGGGGAGAGCTGCAGAGCCCGTATGCCAAACACTCTTGGTGCAATCCGTAAGGTTATGAGTGGCTCTCCTGATACTAAGTTATACAATTTCCTGCATGCTTAAAATGGTCATAATTAAGGGACAAAAGGCAGCCCTGGCCATGACGTGAACCAGCCCGCCTACAATATTTCCCCCTCTACATGGAATAAACAATGTTGCACAATGCAGAAAATTCCTCTTAACCCTCCTCCCATCCCCCGTCACTACTCCATTAAATTTGTAATACACACAACAGAATGAGGAAAATAAAAGAACCCAATCTCACTGTACCCCTAGAAATCCCTTATGTCACATACTGTACAACAAAATGTATTTTATTGCATACCATACACCAGAAATGACATCACTCACTGCACCCCAGACATTAATTATATTACACATGGTAGCCACAGAAATTACATTACTATCTGAACCTTAGAAATGAATTGCACATTGTACTCAAGAAATAACATAATTCACTGTACCCCAAATATGTATTATATTACACACTGAACCCTAGAAATGAATTACATTACACACCGTATGAAAGAGACTACATTGCTAGCTGTACCCCAGAGATTACATTACTCACTGTACCCCAGACATTACATTGCACCATACCCCAGAGATTAAATTACACCATACCCCAGAGATTACATTACATACCGTACCCCAGAAATTAATACATTACACACTTGTACTCCAAAGATTAGATTACACACCATACCCCAGAGATTACATTATATCATACCCCACAGATTACTTTACACACCATACCCCAGAGATTACTACATTACCCACCGTACCCCAGAGATTACATTACACACCGTACAACATAGATTATATTACACTTTACCCCAGAGATTATTACATTACACACTGTACCCCAGAGACTAACTACATTAGACAAGGCTCCCCTGAAATTGTTTGTGTATATATACTGTGGGAATTAGCTCAAACGGAGGCAGTCCTTAAACGTGCAACACTGCAGGATTTATTTTCAACAGTCACAAAATCCAGAAAATTATAAATAGCAGGGCTTGCTTCAGCCAAAACAACATAACTTATAGTCCGTGTTATCGGTCACGTTACCGTAAGCGGTTCCGGGTTAAAAAACCCGGTGTGCAGGTCTCTGTAGTCCTTTTTAGGGTTGCAAGGCCCAGCTCTGGCTCTCTCACTACTGCTCACTCCACTGAGCAGTGTTTGACAGGAATGGAACCACACCCCCTTTCACCTGAGCCTGCTGGCCTTATATAGGGCTGGTAAGCCGGGACTGGATGTGGGGCAGCCCATCCCACCCAACTTACGGGACTGCTCCAATAAAGCCGCCCCGGATACGGCATTACTGCCATACTAAAACAATAAAAAAACCGTGTCGTAGCCTATTGCCGCTGACACCAGAATAACAGGGCTTTATTTCACCGATCTTAGGCAGATCGGTGAAACTTAACGTCCTCAACTACCGCAACCTTGTGCCTTGCTACATACCCCCCCCCTTGCCCAAAGTCGGGGGGACTAGGCCCCTTAGCCATCATGCTATGTCCCGCTAGATTAGGGCATCTGCATTCCCCTGCAGCTTGCCGGGCCTGTGCTCTACTGAAAAATTAAATCTTGCTGGGCCAGAAACAACGGGTGACCCTGGCATTGTTGCCCTTTTTTTTCCCTTAACCATTTCAAAGGGGCGTGATCGTCACCAGCCAAAATTTTCCGTCCCAGAAGGTAATTACTGGTGAGAATTGAGCGCACCATTTAATACCCAAGCATTCCTCTCGATTATGGCATAATTACGCTCTGCAGGGGACAAGCTTCCTGCTGAGAAAACACACAGGATGCTTCCTCCCCATTGACAACCGGGGGACATTACGGCTCCTAGCCCGACCTCTGAGGCATCCGTTTGCACCACAAATTCCGGGAGAAGTCTGGGGCGACTAAAAACCGGCTGTCTACACAGGGCTACTTTCAAGTTTTGGAAGGCCTCTTCAGCTCTGGGGACCATTTGATCATGGTGGACTTAGTCCCCTTTGTCAGGTCCGTCATGGGTACTGCCATCTCGGCAAATTGGGGATAAACCGCCGATAATACCCCACGATTCCAGAAAACGCTCTTCACCTGTTTCTTATTAAGGGACGGGGCCAGTTTGGATGGCTTCAATCTTGTTACCTGGGGTTTTATCACTCCTCTTCCCAAATTATACCCCAAGTATCGGGCCTCTTCCATCCTATGGCGCACTTACTGGGATTGATGGTAAAACCCCTTTCCTTATCGCATCCAGGACAGCTGGACCTTTTCAAGGTGACTCTCCCAATCGCGGCTGAAAATCACGATATCGTCTAGGCACGCTGACGCATATGCCCTGTGGGAACCTAAGAAACTGTCCATGGCCCTCTGGAAAGTGGCGGGGGCCCCTTGCAACCCAAACGGCATTCTTACATATTGGTAGGGCCCCTTCCGGTGTGGAAAATGCCGTCTTTTCCCGGGCTTCCTTGGCTAGGGAAATTGCCAATACCCCTTGGAAAGGTCTAGGGGGGGTGATATATCGGGCTGGCCCTAGCCTCTCAATAAGCTCATCCACCGGGGTATAGGGTATGCATCCACCTTTGCCCATTTCATTGAGCTTGCGGTATATCATTACTGAACCGCACTCACCGTTGGGCTTTGGGATAAAACACGATGGGGGCTGGACCATTCGCTTTTCGAATCCTCTATCACTCCTAATCTGAACATCGTTGTACCTCCTTTGCCATATCTGTCTTGGGGCTTGGGAATCCTAAGGGTTTTAAGCTTACCCTCACCTGAGGCTCGGTCACGATCCATGTTCCACAACAGAGGTTAGCCCTGGGGCCTCTGTGAACAAGTCCCTATTCTTTTGTAACAGCTCCCTGTACTGTGGGTTTGAGAAGGGGACAGGGTTTCTCGGCGATCTTCACCCCCTCAATCGCCGACTCTGGTTGGGACCAAAAGCAAGAAGCCTCCGCGGGGTCCCTATCTTTCCAAGGCTTGAGCAAGTTATTGTGATATATTTGATAGGGCTTCCTTTTCTACCGGGCTGGTGGACCTATATTTGACGTCCCCCACCTTCTCAACTACCTCGTAGGGACCCTGCCATTTTGCCAGGAACTTGCTCTCCACCGTGGGTACTAAGACCAGGACCGATCCCCCGGACTAAACTGCCTTACCGGGCTGACCTGTTATAGACTCTCGCTTGCGCTTCCTGCGCCTGTAAGAGATGCTCCTTAACAATTGGGGAGTACCTGAGCAATTCGCTGCTGCAATTGTGTCACATGTCAAAACACTTTTATAGGGTGTGAATTCACTCTCCCAGCTCTCTTTGGCAATATCCAATAGACCCTCGGATGTCTGCCATAAAGTAATTCAAAAGGGGGAAACCCCGTGGGGGGCTTGTGGAACCTCTCTAATTAGCAAACAAAAAGATAAGGGAAAAGGTGTCCCAATCTCGGGCCATCCTTCTCGACTACCTTCTTCAAAAATGGCCTTTAAGGTCTTTTTGAAACGTTCCCCTAAGCCTCTGTCTGGGGGTGATAAAAAGAGGTGGGTAGTTGGGTCACCTTCAGCACCTTACACAAGGGGCCGCATAACTTTTGACATGAACGGGGTACCTTGATCCGTCAGGATCTCCTTCGGTAGTAGTCCGTTCTGGAAAATATGTGGCCAAAAACTCCCTAGCAATCACCTTGGGGAAGATTTCTTAGGGTCACAGCTTCAGGGTATCTGGTGGCATAGTCCCTGACGACCAGATTTTAAATGGTGCCCCCTAGCCGAATTTACCAGGAGTCCCACTAAATCCATGGCGATCCCCTCAAAAAAAGTTTCAATAATAGGAGGGGTATGAGAGGGCTATGGAAATGGCGACGGGGAGGTTACTGGCACTGGGGACAGGACTGGCAATCACGGACTTCACGGTGCAAACCCCCGGCCAGTAAAATCTGGGTAGAATTCTTTCAACGGTCTTGTCTGCCCAAGTGCCCCCCCAACACATGACCATGGGCCAGATCCATTTTTTTTTCCATACGTCGATTATGTTTTGGAACCCAAAAGCTGTTCCACGACTTCCTCGCGGATTTTGGTAAAGCGATACAACAGGTTTCCAAATTTTCAGCAAAAAGTGGGGAAAAACTCTCCTCTGCCCCTGGCTCTTGAGGAACCCCCTCAAGCCCCTACCACACTATTGAATGCCCCTTTAGGGTCTCGTCCTGCAGTTGAGCTGTCCCAAAGTTTCCCGGGGGGACCCCTTGGTCGGGAACGGTCTCGTCAGGGGTTTTGGCTCCCCCTCGTCACCTACCATGACCGAGAATGGGAACTCGGGGGCCACGTTGGGGTCAGGGCTCTCAGGGCTTGTCGGGGGTTTCCCTTGGACGGTACTTTCCCAAAAAACCCAAAAGAGGAGGGCAGTCCGGCCTATTATCACTTCATGTAGTAACCCCTGCACAATGCCTACATGGTGTGACACTGTTTCCCTTACTGGAGTTTAACATGGGCTTGGGCCCCTGGGTACACCTTGGTATCTCCATGTTTGCATGTGACCCCCAAGGGGTTTTTCCCTGGGACCAACACATGCGGGATACGGGCCGTCAGAAGAGTGACCAAACTTCCCGAGTCCAAAAGTCCCATGAGAGGGCTGCCATTCACCCTGATGGGACTGAGTGGAAGTCCCTTGGTAGTGTCCAACCCGGCTATGCATGCCGGAAGCGCCAACAGAGACGTATGCCGCCCAACGGAACAGTCCATCGGTTCCGAGCCTGGCATCTCCAGCAGACAATGTCCCAGACAGGGGGTCGGGACATCGGCTCTGGCAGGGCCCTGGCCTTGGGACGGGCGTCTCTAGGGAGCTTAGGACACCTTCTTTGGCTCTCTGAATCAGTCTGGGACTGCCAGTAGGGAGAGGCAAAGGGTCCTGGATCAGCCAGGGAATTCTCCATGGCCCGATATTCTCCACTAAGCCGATAAAATCATCTGCCCCTCTGGGGGTTCCCTTGCGCCACCCAGCATTGTACTGGTTTGGGACGAGCGTGAACAAAGCGATCCATCATGACCCTCTCTACCATCTGGGCTGGGGAACAAACCTCCGGCTGCAGCCATTTCTGGACGAGGTGCAGGAGATCAAACATTTGGGACCTTGGGGGCCGGTCCCTCCTGTATCCCCACTGATGCACCCTTTGTGCCCGTACTGTGACTGTCACACCCAGGCACGCCAGAATCTCCGACTTGAGTCAAGGGTATTCCCTGGCATCCTGCAGAGATAAGTCGTAGGGGAAGCCTTTTGAGGCTCGCCGGTGAGAAACGGGGCCAGGACCTTGCCCATGCGGAGCTGGTTTGTCTCTCCCGTTCAGCAACCCACTCAAAGACGGTAAGGAAGGCTTCCAAGTCGTCTTCTGGGGTCATCTTCTGCAGGGCGTCTCGTACCCTCTTCCGCGCCTGCTATCCGTCCTCCTGACGGGGTGTAGCCGGGGCCTCCTTCCCCCGGATCGCTTCCTCCATGATGGCCATCTGCCTAATCAGGAGCTGGTTCGTTTCCTGCTGTGACCGCACGGACTCAGCATGGGCCTGTTGCTGTTGGGCGCTCACCTGCACCAGGTGCTTCGCAGCTCCTCCATTTCTCCTATTTGGTTTTTTAAGAGTAGTAGCCGCCTTAATCCAGGACATGCAGCCTCTTACACCAGGATGTTGCCCGCATCCTCCACCAATTGTGGGAATTAGCTCAAACGGAGGCAGTCCTTAAACGTGCAACACTGCAGGGTTTATTTTCAACAGTCACAAAATCCCGAAAAATTATAAATAGCGGGCTTGCTTCAGCCAAAAAAAAATACGTATGGTCCGTGTTATTTGGTCACGGTACCGTACAGCGGTTCCCGGGGTTAACGAACCCGTGTGCAGGTCTCTGTAGTCCTTTTTAGGGTTGCAAGGCCCAGCTCTGGCTCTCTCACCACTGCTCACTCCACTGAGCAGTGTCTGACAGGAATGGAACCACACCCCCTTCCACCTGAGCCTGCTGGCCTTATATAGGGCTGGTAAGCCCAGGACTGGATGTGGGAGCAGCCCATCCCACCCAACTCTACAGACTGCTCCAATAAAGCCCGACCCCGGATCAGGCATTATGCCATACTAAACAATTCCCAAAACCGTGGGCAGTGGCTATTGCCGCTGACCACCAGAATAACAGGGCTTTATTTCACCGATCTTAGGCAGATCGGTGACACATAACGTCCGTCAACTACCGCACCTTGTGCATTCCTACAATACATATATTGAACACAGACACACTTGGGGTGCGTTCACATGCAAGCGCAGAATTCCGACGAGCAAACGACCCAGACTGCCCGAGGCAGATTTCTGCCTCCTATTCTTTAGTGCTGTTAGTGCATAAAACGCCTCAAAGAATTCTTTGTAGACGCTGACAGTATGCGCCGAAAATACTCAAGTAAAATCAGTGTTATCTGAATGATGACACTGATTTTACATAGGGTATAATGTAAATCAGTTTCCTGTCGGATAGGACACCGCTTCTGAAGCAGATCCAGCACTGAAACCACCCCAGAATCAGCATTCATATATTTCGTGTGAATGGCCCTTAAAGGGGTTGTCTCCCCTCAGAGTTTCATAGATGCATCCTGTCACTTTCTAGTCAGACTGTCTGTAATTAGCATATGAGCTCTGTGCATTCACTCCCTGTATTCAACTCCTTGTTTTCAGTCTGCTAATTAGTTTAGATTAGCTTAGAAGCTTCTCTGAAACTGCTAGCAGGAGATTGATCTAAAGTAAACAGTAGTAATTAGTCTTTTCTCTGAAAGTTCAGATAACACACACACACACTCTCACACACACTACACAGGTCGGTCACTGGGGGAACCAAAAAGAGCCAGGAAGGTGATAAAATCATTTGTAGCTCCTTAACAAAAAAAGATGAACAGAGCAATATATTTGGAAAACATCCTCATTTAGTGTTCCCTACATTTTGAAATCTATTCTTTGTAGCGAGACAACCCCTTTAAGTTATGTTCACATGGCGTATTGTGGGGCGTACTGTGCGCTCTGCTATATGCAGGGTGTTTTAGAAATACGCAATGGCCAGTCCTTACTTCTAAAATGCTCCAGGGCCGGCCCCATTCACTTTCATTTTCCCCGGCACGTAAGTGCAGGGAAGAAGTAACATGCCAGTTCTTTCTCCCGACGCGCAGTACATGTCGGGGAAAACGGAAGTTAATCATAACTCTCAATGAGACCTATGAATTACCGTAGTTACAGTCCATACTTCGGGGCGTCTTGCAGCACCAATGTCGGACTGGGGGGTCTGGGGGCCACAGGTGAATTGATCTTGGGGGGCCCACCCTACTATACATAAAATATTACCGGCCTCTCGGACATAAATGCGCCCATTTTACCACTTTATAGAGTGTGCAAAAAAGAACTGTATTGTGTAGTACACAAAACCAAGAGAGTCACAGATCTGTCTATCTCACATACCTATCTCCCACATATGTCAGTCTAGCATATCATAGACACATGGCTAAGTAGCTCCCTCCATATCCCGCCTCCCTCCCCACCGGCCCACAGACAATATCCCCCTCCATGTTTCTCTGAGTCATGCACCTCCCCACCTTGTAAAATAAACACCAGTAAGAAAGTAAAAGTGAAACTCCTATCACAGGGTCAGGTGTTCCCTCACTTTTACAAACAGGGTCAAGTGTACGCTGCCACTATACCTGTGCCGATATAACCTACAACACCGCCATATGGAGACCACATAAAGGTCAGAAACCAGCTCAGTTATAACCTACAAGACCACCATATAGAGACCACATAGAGGTCAGACACCAGCTCAGGTATAACCTATAACACCGCCATATAGAGACCATATAGAGGTCAGACACCAGCTCAGGTATAACCTACAACACCACCACAGAGAGATAAACATAGTAACACCAAACATTGATCAATCTACAACAGCTTGATACGGAGAGAGAGATACAGCTAAAAATAGATCACAAATAGTTAGAGCTCACATATAGTAATCCCACATTTTTCCCAAAAAAAATCACGAGTTCCAGTTATGGAAGCTTTCCAAACACTGATGGAACGAGATTTAAGGGATTTACAACAAAATAAGCAGACAACCTTTAAAAAGAATATGACAAAAAAAGAATATTTAGCCCTGAAACAACTAAAAGAGAATAAGAATCTTACCATTAAAAAATCAGATAAGGGTGGATCTACAGTTATTCTGGATACTAGATTGTACGAGACATTATGCAGGGATATGTTGGAAGATACACAAACGTACAATAAATTAAGAGCAGATCCCAGTGTGATCTTTCAAAAGAAATTAGTAAAGCTCTTGGAAGAGGGAATACATCTAGGAGTGCTGGACACTAAACAAAGAAAATATTTGGAAAATGAACATGCACAGACACAGACCCAAATTACATAAAAACCAATTCCCACCGAGCTTAAGACCAATAGTGTCCAGCACTAATAGTTTTATAGCAAGGTTGAGTGCTTTTGTGGACAAACACTTACAACCATTAGTACAAACTGGACGAAGGACTACACTTGGTTAACATTAGATTAACTCTATTCTAACATTCCACAAACGCTAGTTCTATCAGCTATCCAATTCCATTTGCAAAAATCAAGTTTGTTAAGGATTTCTATATACAAATCATGGTCAGTCCCTATGGGTGCTACCTCTTTCCCCACGCATTGCCAACCTATATATGTCATGGTGGGAGTATCAAGTAATTTTTCACCAAAAGAATCCTTTTACAGAAAGCATCCTCTGGTATGGTCACTACATAGTCGAACTCATGATCGTATGGAGTGGAAGGGTAGCGTCCATACCAGAGTTTGTTGCATATGTCAATCAGAATCCGTTTAATCTAAGATTTACCTTTTCCAGTAATAAAATAAGTACCTCTTTTCTAGATCTTCAACTAGAAGGAGACCTGCAAAAAGCAAAGGTTAAAACATCCTTGTACCGCAAACCAACTAGTGGAAACTCCATCCTAAGAGCGAATAGTAGTCATTCACGACACACAATTAATTCCATTCCACTAGCGGAGTTTATTCGAGCAAGAAGGGCCTGCACAAGCGATGAGGATTATGAGAAGGAAAAGATGAGGATTATACAAAGACTAAAAGCAAGAGGATATAACCAGATTCAAATAGAAAGAGCATTATATAAGATAAAGAATAAAACACAAGAGGATTTCTTAAAAAATCTAAATAAAAAACAGGAGCTGAAAAAAGATAAATTTAAAAATAGTCTGACTTTTTCAACACCATACAGTACAGATTTTCATAACATAAAAAAGATTTTTCACAACAATATAAATATATTAAGACAAGATAGAGACCTAGCTAAAATCATAGACAATGGAGTTAAATGCATTCCAAAGAAAAATAGGACGATAGGCAATGAGGTCTCACCAAGTAACTTCATTAAACCACAAAACAATATGAAAATATGGTTAGCACAGACAGGTTTAATGTTTATAAAGTCACTAAAAAAACACTCAAATTCAAAGCAAGTCTTACAGATAACAAAGAGTATACAATACGCAAATTCATAAATTGCGATACAGACCACATTGTCTATGGTATGCATTGCGGGAAATGCAATAAACTTTATGTAGGATCAAGCATACGAAAATTTAAGACCCGCATTTCAGAACACCTCAATAATATTAGAAATGGTATGGCAACATATTCAGGGGTGGCACAACATTTTGTCGAAGTACATGGAAGTGATATATGGAGTCTCACCTGTTTTGGTATTGAGAGAGTAGAACGACCAGACAGAGGCGGAGATTGGTTACATAAAGTGCGTATGAGAGAGGCATTCTGGATACTACAATTGCAGACACGCACTCCAACAGGTTTAAATTACCGCAATGATCTGGCGTACATCTACTAAATTTACTAAATTAGTGAAATACACATAAGTCAGCCAGAGTAAGTCAATATAGGAAGCGAATACAAGTTTGAAATACAATCACAATGGTTTTGTTTTTAATAGTATTTGTGAGAATCACGGATTTATTTTTATCAATGAATGTCAGTAGGAACGGAGGTGACGTAGATTGTGACGTGGAAGTTTTTCCCTATATAAACGAGCACCTCAGTGTAAACTGACATGCTGTGAACAAGGGCTCAGTATTTAGCCCGAAACGCGTTAGCTGTTACCGTTGTATGTACTAATGCTATTTTATCCTTATGCACGAAGTATGTACCAATAAAGGATCGGCTTTTATACCTTTCAAGTAAGTGCTTTTTTGCAATTTCGTTACCATATGGAGACCACATAGAGGTCAGACACCAGCTCAGGTATAACCTACAACACCACCATATAGAGACCACATAGAGGTCACTTATATTTACTATTTTGCCATAGGCAAACTTAAACTCTAATCAGTTCTCTATCTTTTAAAACCCACTAAAACGTAACTTTATTAAAATCTAACTCTTAACCTCTATACACACTTTTTAAAAAACCTATTCTATCCTCATCATTTAACCCTTGCTTCTAAAAGGGGGAATAACCCCCTTTCTATCATCAAGTTGGTGGAACCCCACCTATTAACAGGAGAGCCTTATATCTATAGCAAAGTACTAGCTTCAGTAAGGGATCCCAAGCCAACTACTTGGGCAGTTCGTCCCTAATCTCATAGACACAGAACAAAAAAAGGCCCCCTTGTGACACCGTCTGCAGCAGGTGACACTTGTAGACAGGGGTGGAGAGATCACAATTTAAAACGTCATGCCGGGACCTCGCCGACATGTTTCGCCAGCTAACCTGGCTTTATCAAGGCTTAGAGGTCCGATCAATGTGGTCTAAGCTCACTTCCTTTTATATCATTTTTAGGTAAACACCCCATACAGGTCCCCACCAATTAGCTATCAGAAAATCACATAAAACCCACCCCCCCTTCCGGGGCGTGCACACTCATAACATGTCCTGCTGAAGCGCCACCATGCTCTCATGGCCAACAACCTTCAGTCAAATTTGCCATCTCCATAAAAGGCTTGCACCCGTCTTACCGTACTGCCCGTGCCAATGCACTGCACCAACAAACACCTCAGCCCTGACTGTGATGGGCTTCCATCTCACTTCTCTCATATTATTGCAACTGCGTGCCTCACCTAGAAAGAACTAAGCAACCCTAGGTATCACTTACACAGCACACTGCCATCTTTGTCAATTCCATAAGCCCCTTCTCTTCAATATCTAATTGCATATTCTTTGGGAGAATATAAACTCCACTGTACAATAAAACCACGGGTCATATTATCTTCCCATAAAGCTCTTTCCTATGTATGTAATATGCAAAATTCATTCCAATAGATCTGCAGACCCCATTAAATACATTTTCCACTGCATTGTTTGTATCAAGAATATATTCATAAACTACTTCTCTTTCAAATGTAATATTCATACTCATTTTAATAATACTGTAGCCCTATGGCTAGCCCTCCTCCCTCCCTCCCACAGTCTGACCTCACAAGTTCCCCATTGAAGATTCTCTCCTACGGCTCACAGCTATCTTAAAGATACGAAGGACCCTGTGATGAGAATTAACGATCTAGTGGTGAGTGAGAGTACACTTCATGCAAGTTTAGACGTAGAAGCCCTATACAGTAACATCAGATGACCTGGGCCTGAAAGCAATCAAGTATTTTTTGAACACTAGAGGTACACAATTTACGGAACACAATGATTTTGTTTTAACAGCTATTGGATTTTGTTTGACACATAACTATTTTTTGTTTGATGGCACCTTTTATCACCAGATAAAAGGTGCCGCCATGGGAACTGTCTGTGCACCAAGTTTTGCTAATCTATTTTTAGGTTGGTGGGAGGATGCTATTGTTTTTTCTGAACACCTTGAAATATTCACAGATCGGATTTTATTTTGGGGGGCGCTTTATTGATGATATTCTGATTTTTTGGGATGGTAGTGAAAAATCATTCATGGATTTGTATCTAGACTTAAAAGATAATGAAATTGGGATGAAATTTCACATTTGAAATTCATCGGGAGAAAATTAAATTGTGAAACTCTCAAACCCCTGTCTACAAGTGTTTACATGCTGCAGACGGGGTCACAGGGGGCCTTATTTGTTCTGTGTCTATGAGATTAGGGACGACCTTTCCCAAGTAGTTGGCTTGGGATCCCTTACTGAAGCTAGTACTTTGCTATAGATATAAGGCTCTCCTGTTAATAGGGGGGGTTCCACCAGACTTGATGATAGAAAGGGGTTATTTCCCCCTTTCATAAGCAAGGGTTAAATGATGAGGATAGAGATCAGGTTTTTTAAATAGTGTGTATAGAGGTTAAGAGTTAGATATAATAAAAGTTACGTTTTAGTGTTTTAATAGATAGAGAACTGATAGAGTTTAAGTTTGCCTATGGCAAAATAGTAAATATAGTGATCAAAAGTCACTCTTAGTTCTCTTGCGAGATTCCCAATTTTTTGGAGATTATGTCACATAGAGGTCAGACACCAGCTCAGGTATAACCTACAACACCACCATATAGAGACCACATAGTGGTCAGACACCAGCTCAGGTATAACCTATAACACCGCCATATAGAGACCACATAGAGGTCAGACACCAGCTCAGGTATAACCTACAACACCGCCATATAGAGACCACATAGTGGTCCGACACCAGCTCAGGTATAACCTACAAAACCGCCATATAGAGATCACATAGTGGTCAGACACCAGCTCAGGTATAACTTACAACACCGCCATATAGAGACCACATAGTGGTCAGACACCAGTTCGGGTTTAACTTACAACACCGCCATGTAAAACCCCAAATAGTGGTCCGCCCCCAATCGGGTAAAAAACTTTAACAACACTGCCAAAATAGAGCCCCACTTAGGGGTTCGGGAACCACCCTCAGGTATAACCTACAACACCCCCATAAAAGGGGACCGCATAGAGGTCGGGACCCCACTTTTTTTTAAAACCCTTTACAACACCACCATTAGAGTTTCACATAGTGGTCAGACATAGTTCAGGCCATAACCTAAAAAAACCCAACCATTATAGAGACCACATGGGAGGCCCGGACCCACTCAGGTATAACCTACAACACCGCCAAAATAGAGACCACATTGGTCAGACCCACCCCAGGTCGCCACCACTTTAACAGTAAATTTACAGCACGGGATCCAGTTTAGAAGAAACAAAAAACCCGTAAAAACCAGGGATTTTAAAACCGGGGAAGACGTTCTTATTGATGGGGGTTCGTTCTCTTTTCATGGTCGTTTTTTACCCCTTTTTTCTTTTTAAACCCCATTCCCACCGCCATGTTTGACTTGCCCCGGGCCACAACTCATTTTCAGAAGTTTTCCCCCCTTTAGTAGCATAAAGGGCATTTTGGGGCCCCCCTTTAGGGATTATAAAAAGGCTTTAAAGGGGGCCTTTTTAAGTAGTAAAATGGGTTTGTTGGGAGCCTCCTTTAGTTACTGGGGTAGGAATTAAAGGGCCCCCCCCTTAATTTTAGTTTGCAGGTTTTTTAGGGCCCCCCTTTTAGCAAATTTTTGAAAAGTATTTAGGGCCCCCTTTTTAGCTAGTTTGCAGGTAGTTGGGAAAACCCTTTATTTGTAGGTAGTTAGGGCCCCCCTTTAGCTAGTTTTTTGGGTTTGTTGGGGCCCCCTTTTAAAGCTGGGTTTTTGGTTTTAGGGCCCCCTTTAGCTATTTTTTGTTGGTATTTAGGGCCCCCCTTTAGCTGGGTTTTTTGGGTTTAGTCAGGGCCCCTTATTTTTTTGTAGGTATCAGGGCCCCCTTTAGCAGTTTTTTGGGTAGGTTGGGCCCCCCTTTTTAGCTAGGTTTGTTGGTATTTTGGGGCCCCCTTTTTGGGCTAGTTTGTTGTTTGGTTTGGGGCCCCCCCTTTTATTTTTGAAAGGTTTTTCGGGGCCCCCCTTTTAAACTATTTTGCAGGTATTTTGGGGGTCCCCTTTAGTTTGTTTACGGGGTTTTTGGGGTCCCCTTAAGTTTGTGGGGATTAGTGCCCCCTTTAGTTTTTTGGGTATTTAAAGGCCCCCTTTTTTTTCAGGCAGTCGGCCCCCCTTTTTTTTTTTCAGGCAGCCAGGGCCCCCCTTTAGGTTAGGTATTTCGGGGCCCCCCTTTATTTTTGGGGGTAAAGGGCCCCTTTTTAATTGTTAGGCAGTAAAGGGGCCTTTTTAGGTAGTAAAGGGCCCCTCTTTGGGGTTAGGTAGCCCGGGCCCCCCTTTTGGGTAGTCATGGCCCCTTTGTGTTTGGTAGTCAGGGCCCCCTTTGGGGGGGGTTTAGGAAAGCCAAACCCCCCTTTGGGTTTGAAAGGGCCCCCTTTTCTGGTTAGGTAGCCCAGGCCCCTCTTTATGATTAGGAAAGCCCTTTTGGCCCCCCTTAAATTTAATTAAAGGTATTTCGGGGAAATTTTTAAAGGATTGGGTTAGTCGGGGCCCCCTTTAAATTGATTAGGTTGCCGGGCCATAAAAGGGTTTAATTGCAGGAAAACCCTTATTTTTAACATTCCCCTCAAAAGGTAAAATTTTTTCAGTCTTTTTAGGGGAACCATCTTTATTATTGCCCAAAATCGGGGGATATGAGGGGGGCAGATTTTTCGAGGGCCCCTTTTTGAAAAAACAATAATGGAGACAGAGAATTCAATCCCACTTCCAACCCCCTTTAAAAGGGCACCGGGGAAAGGGGGGAAAATTCACAGGCAGGGGGAGTCTTTTAGGGCACAATCCTTTCTTGGAAAACCTACCAGGCCCCCATCTTTTTCTACTTTAACCCTTGGGGGGCCCAACAGGGTTACATACAATCACAACAGCTAAAAACTAAAGCTCTTACTGGGGTTTTACCCTATCAGCCAAAACCACCACTGGTCCACAGCCCACAAACACACACTGCCCCCCATTTTAAAAAAAGGAATTTGCAAACCCTTTTTGGGAAAGGATAAAATGGGATCTTTCAGGGAAAACAAGGAAAAACTATAAAAATTTTTTTAAGTTGAATATACAGGTACAGAGCAATTAAAAAAAATTTACAAAAAAATTTTGACATGCATAAAAACTAAAACAGTCAAAATTTTTCCACTTTACCCAAATTTTAAACTTTTCCAATTTAGCAACTAAAAGGATCCCCAAAATTTGGAAAATATTCAGATTTTGGGGCCCAATTTCTTTCCTTTTTTTTTCCCAACACCCCAAAAATTTTTTCCTTTAATTATCACTTTCCTGCTACTTGGCATAGCTGAAAAAAGGACTCACTAGGATGCAAAAGGGCAAAAGAAAAGACCCCTGATCAAAGGATAAAAACACATGCTAAAATGACATAGATATAGATATTAAAGGAAAAGATAAAGGGGAAAAAAGTGTGACCCAAAAAAGCAAAAGAAAACAAGGGCCCCAAAAAATTTTTTAGAAAGAAAACAAGACAAAAATTTTCTGTTTGTATGGATCATTTTTTGTTTCAAAAAAATTTAGATAAACCCTTAAAAACCATTATTCATTTTGATTTCTCAAACTTAAACTTTATAACTTCTATGCCCTTAAAGATCCCTTTTAAAAATAATTGTAGCCCCAAAAATCCGGGAAAGGGATTTTTTCTGTCTTTGAGAATGAAACCCCACAAAAATTTTGCCCCAAAAACCAATTTAGAAACCCAATACTAGCAAAAAAAAAATAAAATTTTCCCCAAAATGTAAAACTTAAAGGCAAAGCTAATAAATTTCAAGGGGGAAAAAAAATTTCAAACCCAACATTAAAAATTTGTTTTTGTAGATAACGCTTTTGCTAAACCCGTAGGTTAAAAAAAATTTACTAAAATTCCCCCCCCTTTTGGATAAAAATGGGACTTTGGGTCGCTCCATTCTGTTTGGTAAATTTCCTCCTCCATGGGTTTTAATGGGACTTTGTCGCCCCTTTATTTGATTGGCGGGTTTTTTTGGGCCGAAAAATTGAGAATAGTTTAAAACAATTTAAAATTAAACTGTTTTCCCGGCGATTCTTCTTTTTGCTTTTCCCCTATGAAGCCCCCGTTTGGGCCCGACAATTCGTTGTTGGGTTTTTTTAAAATGCTTTTTTTGAAAAGGGAAGGGGTTTTTCGGTTTCCTTTATCTAAAATGTTTGACATTTAAATTTAAAAAATCTTTTTTTTGATTAAACTTCATGCCGCACGGCGCTGAGTCCGAGATTTAAAGTGCCCCATCTCTCCTTGACTAAAAAGGGGGAAAAGAAAGGTGGCTGCGTTTCTGTTTGGGGCGGGGGATACCCCAAACCCGGTAGCTCACCTTTCAGCTCTTTCTGTCTTTTTACTGTATTTTAAAATTAAATCCCGCCGTGGATTCTGAAGGGGTCAAATTCTCCAAAACTAGAATGGGTTTTTGGTCGCTCCTATTCTTTGGGGTGAGCTAGCCAGCCCCCGTTTAGCTCAGCCAATCAGCTTTTTTCTGTCTTTTTAACTGTATTTTAAATTTATCCCGCCGTGGATTCTGATTGGTCAAATCCTTCCCCATGGGTTTTAAGGGTTCACTGTCGCTCCTTTTGTTTGGGGTTTATGCCGCCCAAGGAAAATAGGTTTCAGAATTTAATTACTGTTTTTCCCCGGGCAATTTCCAATTCTTAATTCTTAATAATTTTTGCGCCGTTCTATTTTTGGAAAAATTTTTTTTTTTTTTTATGTTTTTTTTTTTAACGTTCCCCTTTTTTTTCTGCCCACTTTTTTCCCCCGCCTTTATAAAGGTGACTTTTTCGGAATCATACTCCTGGGTGCACGGACGGAGCGGGCCAGATTTCTTCGCGATTCTTCGATCCGCTTCCCCCGGGATGTTTCCCATCCTGCTTCAATTTCTCTGTGGAGGATTTTGACCAAAAAAAAAAAAAGGGTTTCCCGTCGGAGTTTCCGAAGGGGCCGCCAATTTCGCCTCGCTTTGCGACTCTTTCCCTCGTACATGCCTCGGATTTTTGGGGCGCGCCCCGTCCCCCCCGGAAAGCCTAGCCCGCGCCAACACCGCGCCCCCTGCCCGCCCCTTCCATGCGGGCGCTGCTGAAAATGGGGGCAAACTGCCGCCTAACACTGAATTCCGCGTCCGAACCCTGGGGATTCGGGGCCCCCCGGGGGCGGGGGAGTATACGCCAGAAAAAAGGCGAAAAGCCCGTTCCCCCTCATGTCGCCCTTTTTGTGGAGCTTTTCCCAAAGGGGAGGAGAGCTTGGGTGGTAAAAACCCATTATGAACCAAGTTCCTATACATCGTTGAAAAGAAATATTCCAGAATATGCTCCCAAATAATATTGCTCCAATATTGAAGACAGACCATGCAAAAGTAATCTTTATTTTTTTCATCAATAAATTTTTATTAAAGATTTTCTTTCAACAACAAAAAATGTTGCAAAAATATTTATATTAAAGACAATAAGATATCCAAAAATTGAAGCCCGAAATGATTTTCATTAAAATCATTGGCCCAAAAAAGATACTGAGTATAGAAGCAGAAGAACATAGTCAATGCTTGTCAATTTATAACAGATAAAAGATAACAGGAAACTAGCAAAGGGATTTATGAAAAAAAAAGGTGCAAAATTTGTTGTTAAGAAAACTTAACCCTAGGAAAACATGAAATTCCTTAAAAAAAAAATAAAGAAAAAAACTAAAAGGGCGGGGAAGAAAAAAGGGGAGGGAGGAAAAAAAAAGGGGGGGGGAAAAAGGGCACAACTAGAAAATGGGCGAAATTTATTTTAAAAGAAGTGGAATTCGTTTTTTGAATTTCAGGAAAACCCCGGTTCTGAAACGAAGTCGAAGGTTTTGGGGGGCTTCGGGTGAACGAAGTGTGCTTTTTTATTGATAAGAAAGGCTGCGAGACATGGGGTTACATGGGGGGAAAAACTCTGGGGGGAAGAAGGGCATAAACCTGCATGGGCAGGGGCAGAGATGAAGCCCAAACAGAGGGCCGGGCCCGGGGGTTTTTTGAAAGTCACCGCACTATATAAATCCGGGCGGGGACGCGGGAGCTCATTTCCGCTCTCACTGTACTGATCAGGGAAGGTGCTTTCCGCGGGTGATTGTTTTTTAAGAACTGTTTTTTTTACAGCGATTTTTTTTGGGGTGTCTCAGCTTGTCTCAGAGACTGCTTCTCTTAACGTTCTATTTCTGATTTTTTGGGGTATTGGATCTGAAATCCAGTGTGCGTCCACTGCAGCTGCATATACATTTAAATCCTATCTGCTCACAGCACATTGAATATCCAAGGGAGATCTAAGCCAGTTCCTGTTGTATTTATTTAAAGAAACAGCGTTTTTACAATACAAATACCACTTCATTTACATCCAGGGGTTAATTAAGCGTTGTTATTCAGCTGTAGTGACTCCAAGAAACCGTCATTTTCAACGCCAAAATATATACATTTTTCCTGTAGCATAATTCACAAGCGAAGGTTAATTACAATTTTATCTCTTGTTGTGTAGCGTAAAAAACACGCCATTGTAACACGCTACAAAGCTACTAGTTTGTGGTGGCTCAATTCTTTGGCGCAATTTACATCCAGGGGTTAATTAAGCGTTGTTTTTCAGCTGTGGTGATCCCAAGAAACCGTAATTTTCAACGCCAAAATATATACATTTTTCCTGTAGCATAATTCACAAGCGAAGGTTAATTACAATTTTATCTCTTGTTGTGTAGCGTAAAAAACACTGCATTGTAACACGCTACAAAGCTACTAGTTTGTGGTGGCTCAATTGTTTGGCGCAATTTACATCCAGGGGTTAATTAAGCGTTGTTTTTCAGCTGTGGTGATCCCAAGAAACCGTCATTTTCACTGCCAAAATATATACATTTTTCCTGTAGCCTAATTCACAAGCAAGGGTTAATTACAATTTTATCTCTTTTTGTTGTGTCGCGTAGAAAACACGCAATTGTAACACGCTACAAAGCTAGTAGTTTGTGGTTGCTCAATTCTTTTGTGCAATTTACATCCAGGGGTTAATTAAGCGTTGTTCTGCAGTTGTACTCAGTAAAAGAAACTTTGTTTTTCACTGCCACAGAAGAAATTCTGTAGCATAATTCATATCTGAAGGTTAATTAAGCCTGTTTGTGCTTTTATATTCAGTAAAATACACAGAGTTTTTAAACGGCACATACAAGTCAATTTTTCCTGCCCATTTGTGGAGCGCAAATTATATCCAAGGGTTACCAAGCTTGTTACTGGGTTCATTTGGCTTCAAATACAGGGTGTGTATTTATCATATACAGATATCTTCATCAAACAGTGTCTGTACATTTTAGAACAAACAGTATGTCAGACAGAGAGGAGGCAGGCTCTTCACCTGTGAGTGGCAGAGGCACAAACATTCCGGCCCAGGTCGCAGCACAGCAAGGGACTCGCAGCAGGGGTCACTCGGTGAGGCCACAACTGCCGCTGTCAACTAGCGGCCGTGTACTGACTAGCAACCCAATGTTCTTGATTGGTTGACTAGGTCATCCACTTCCTCCCAGATGACATCTGACAACCCCAGCCAAGAGTCGGTGGGAACGTCAGACACAACCCTTAGTTGGCATGGCCCGGGAGCGGGTCAGCGGCCCTCACCTGTCCTCAACCCGCCTCTGTCCCATCCGGTTCCCTCAGCCAGAGATCTACTATGTGGTCTGGGCTCAGCGCCACTATATAGCGAGGATGAACAATTTGAGGAGGGCAGTCAGCAGCTACTTGGCAGCGAAGAAATGGGGCCAATATCCCCTGCTTCTTGCAGTAGGCGGCAAAGTATAGATGTTTAGAGTGGCATGGGAGGTCATGTTGTGAGGGGTCAGCCTCTGCATACCAAGACCGGTGATGAGGACAGCAGTGACGATGAAACACAAATAGATGATGATGTAGCCGACCGCACTTGGGAGCCGGTTGAGGCAAGGGCTTCATCATCGTCAGGAGAAGAGGGCGTCAGCTTGCGCGTCAGGCAGCGGCGCAGCCAGCAAGTGGGTCGTGTGGCCTTGAGTCAGCAGGATAGCAGCAGTGTGAGGTCGGGAGCCAAGCGGCCACGGGGTAAAAAACCCGCTTCGCAGGTCCAAGAAAGTAGCGGCACAGGGGCTCAGCGAGGCAGCGGCGGCAGTAGTCACTCAGTGCGGAGCGTTGGCAGTAAAATCCGATTCTCGGTGGTTTGGCAGTTCTTTGCTAAGACACCGGAGGAGACGAATATGGGTATATGTAGAATCTGTAAGCAGAAAGTGAAGCGTGGCCAGGGAGCTAACGTTGGCACCACGTTCCTGCGTCAACACATGCAGCGTCACCATCCGGTGGCCTGGGAGAAACGTGGCTCAGATGTGGTGGTCCATCCTGCCGCCGCAGCAACAGCAGCGCCCAGTGGCACGCATGCCATTGCAGCCAGTCAAGGCTCCACCACCTCTGCAGAAGGGAGCTGTTTCTCTTTGACATCATCTCCCGGTCCAGATGCTCCTGTCCTCGCTACTCATGGCGCCAGCAGTCGTTCAGCGAGGCGATTGAAAAGAGAACAACAGTATCCCATCCAACCATCCTAAGGTGCAGCAGTAAACCGTTGCTCCTGTCCAAGTTGTTGGTACTGCAGTCCCTCCCTTTCCAAATGGTGAAATCTGCACCTTTTAGAGAACTAAATGGCTTGTCCGAGCCAGATGGAGAGTTCCCAAGCCGTAATTTTTTTTCCAAAAAGGCAGTACCAGCACATTTATAAATATGTAGAAAAAGAAGGTGGGCCAGTCCTTGAAACTTATCGTTTGTTCCAAGGTGCACGGGGAGCGCGGAAGTCTGGAGCTGTAACTACGGTCAGGGCCAGTACATGTCCTTTACGGCCCACTGGTGAATGTGCTTCCGGCCCAGGCACACCAACAACTTGGACAGGAGAACGCGCTTTCTCCTCCACGGGTTTTTTTAAACTGCGGCTCCTGCGCCAATTTCCCCCCTCCTCCCCCCCACCACCAATCTCAGCTCCACAAGTAAATTGCCCATCATACCACATGTGTAGGGGACAACGGTGTCACGCATTCTACACCTTTGGGTTGCCTCGGCGAACGAAGTCACACAGGGGAGGAACTGCTCCCTCATGCAGCAAGAAATCGATGTGTGGCTTTCTCCGGCCAAATGACAAAATCGGAACCATGGTGACGGGCAATGGGAGGAACATGGTGTCCCGCGCTGCACCGAAGGAGGGATGGTCCATGCGCCCTGCATGGCGCACTGTTCAATCTGGTTGTGAAAGGTTCCTGATGTCTTCCACCGATCTTCAAAGATTCTGAAATTGGCCAGGAAACTGTGCATGCACTTATCCTTTCCTACAAAGCCAGGAACACCTCCTCGAGTTGCAGCGGCAGAAAAGGCCCCCCCCCCAACACACTTGAATGCGATTTTCCCCCGTTGGGGAAATTTCCCGCCCCGCACAGTTGGGGCCGACTGATGAAAGAGGGGAAAAGGGCCCTTAACATTTTTTATGA
>JAODAL010052595.1:0-25866 GCA_025379985.1 Phyllomedusa bahiana
GGCCCTAAGGCCCTAATTCATGGTGTGGTATGTGTGCACGGGTGGCATGAGTAGGGTGGTGGGGGATGTATGATGGGACGGATGGTTAGAGTGTAGTGTGTAGTGTTGGGAAAAAAAGGGGGTTAAATGGGGTTTATATGATTTTCAGCCAGATGGTGTTTAGGTTATTTTTGAGAGTTATGGAAAATTTATGCTTGATATGTGTGCTATAAAAAAAAAAAATAAATAAAAAAAAAATGATACACTATGTGTGGAATGAATGCACAGGTTGTATAGTTGTGGTGGAGGGGCATGTATGGCTGTGTGAGTTGGTAGAGTGGTTTGATGGTGTGTTAAAATGTGTTAAGTTGTATATAATGTATATATTAGTAGTTAGCTGGACCAGCCTAGGCAGGTATTTTTTTTTCCCGAAGATGGGCTGCTTTGTTTCTTATAATTTTGCCCAGATCGGATTAAGTTTTAGTTATGCCTGGGTGGCTATGCCTTAGTTTGGTTTTCCTTAGAGCCGTAAAGCTGGACTTTTAAGTTGGACTTTTGAATCGGATAGGCCTTTTTCTGTTCGTCATTTGTATTGTGTTGATTTGACATCTATTGTTTATGTACAATTTTGTATTGGCTAAAGTTTTACATTTTTCTAAATAAAAAGAGTTACAGAAAAAACGCATGCGGCTTTCCACTGATAGTGGGGATCGTTTGACCTTCATCAAGATGAATCAGGAGTGGATCTCTGATGATGTTGTGGCCCCAATTGCCGAGGTCACGATTAGTTGCCGGTCTACTTCACATTCCGCTTCTAAAAGAAATGGTCCTCTTAAAAAAATTTTTTTAAGATGATCATTTCCTACTGAAATTTTTATTCTCAGTTCCCAAAAGGTCATTTTGCTGGTTTTGCGGTGAGGAGACTGTAAAAGATACCAATTGTACATGGTTTAAATGAAAAAAACGTATTCCATTTACTCACTTCTTATGAAAATTTTAAACAATGTCAATGGTTTTAGGGTCATGGTGCTGTGAGATTTCAGCTATAATCAAGGACCTTTGGAACAGAAATGTGGGTTCTAAGTGGCATTTCTCCCTCACAATTTTTAACAGTGGCTGAGAAGTCATTTTTATAATTTTTTTGGGTCCCGTTGCTGTGAAATACAGCTGCTATTATAAATAATGTGGTTTCTAACAGAAGTTTGTTCTTCACAATTTTCAACAGTGGCCAAGCGGTCATGTTTTGAATTTTTGGGGGCATGGTGCTGTGAAATACAGCTATACTACAGGTCCTATTTTAAAAAAGTGGTTTCTAACAGACATTTGTTCTTCAAAATTGTCAACAGTGGCTGAAGGGTCATGTTTTGAATTTGATGGGGCATGGTGCTGTCAAAAACAGGAATAGGTAGGACACTGTTAATGGACACATATTGCAAAATGACTTGTTTTTGCAAGATCTTTAACATAGCTAGCAATCCCTGTAGTGAGACAACCCATTTAATACAATTAAAAATGGAAACAAAGACGTGGTGGGATTCCATCCTATTTTAAAAATGTCTTTTCTAGAATTAAACTACTAAAAAACTTGCATGTACAAAATAGCTGATATAAATATTCCTCTGAATTGTAAAACAGATGTAGGTTATTCAGAGGCCATGGAGTATGGAACACATTCGCCAACCCAAGAAAAGAGACAATTTCCTCCAGCACATTGAGTAAAACGAGAAAAAGAAAGCCAAGAAAAAGGGCACCTAGGTGGAACAGGAGCGTCAACCACCAGCATTTCCAAGTGAAGCTCAATTGGTCTGCACACATACAGAGGGGCAAGCGCTCTCGTAGAGGCAGAAATTTCTGAAGCGCTACCCAGATCTTGACGGAGTACTGAGGAAGGCTGGAGGTCTTAGTTCACATTTCCGCTTCCGCACTCTGCTTCAGCATTACTGTTTTCCTTGCTGCGTCATAAGGGCATTTTTTTGGCGTGTTAATAGATGATGGACGCCAGCCCTGGCTCTCACCACACCCACTGTAAGTCCGGCCCTGCCAGCTGAACCTGCGTGATCCACGTTTACAGCCTCACCCGCTTTGATAAATAATTTCCTTCAACTCACTTAACAGTAGAATGCATGATTTTCAGACAGGCCTCGTTGACCTACTGGGGACATCTGTTTTGTTTGCTTCACATTCTAATATCATGGTGAATCAATGTCACCAGTAGAATGGCAAGTAGCTCTAGCAGCAACAGTATTGGAAAACTAGTTTTTTTTAATATAGTTTTTTTCTTATTGCGAAATTTCCTGCTGATGGTCCATAAGGGCACCTGTGCGGGTTATTGGGTCATGCTGCGTTACAGGATATGGATAGTCAATGTCCATTTCACTAAAATACTGCTTCAAAGCCTACTTTCTTCTGGCACTTTTTAATCTGTGAGTCATGCAGGTTTTAGGGTCATGCTGTGGTACAGGACCGTGATAGTCAATGTCTAGCTCAACTAAAATGCTGCTTCAAATAATACTGCCTCCTAGCACTTGGTAATCTGTGGGTCATGCAGATTTAAGGGTCATGATGTCGTCCAAGACAGGGATAGTCAATGTCCAGTTCAACTAAAATGGTGGTCCAAAGAGTCCTTTTTCCGGCACTTTTTAATCTATGGGTCAGGCAGGTTTAAGGGTCATGCTGCGGTCCAGTACAGAGATAGTCAATGTCCTGTTCAACTAAAATGTTCAAACTATGGTTTGTCAGGCCGAAAAAAGACATACGTCCATCCAGTTCAGCCCATTTGCTAAAGTGTTGCTAAAATGTTAAAGTGTTGATCCAGAAGAAGGCAAAAACCCCCATGAGGTAGAAGCCAATTGTCCTCATGTTAGGGAAAAAATTCCTTCCTGACTCCAATCTGGCAATCGGAATAAATCCCTCTCCAGAATCCTAGTCACTATAACTTGTTATATTAAATCTAGAAATGTATCCAGATACTTCTTCAGAATCCTAGTCACTATAACTTGTTATGTTATCACGCTCCAGAAATGCATCCAAGCCCTTCTTGAACTCTGTTAGTGAATTCACCATGACAATTTGCTCTGGCAAGAGTTCCACAGTCTCACTGCTCTAACAGTAAAGAACCCTTTCTATGTTTATGTAGAAACTTTCTTTCCTCAAGACGTAGAGGATGTCCCCTTGTTCTAGATCCAGTCCTGGGTATAAATAAATCTTTAGCAAGATCTCTAAACTGGCCCTTAATATATTTAAACATATTTATTATGTCCTCCCGAAGCCGTCTTTTCTCTAAACTAAATAACCCTAACCTTGCTAATCTTTCTGGATATTGCAGTCCACCCAGTCCTTTTATCATTTTTGTTGCCCGCCTTTGTACCTGTTCAAGCTCTACATGTCTTTCCTGTGCACTGGTGCCCAAAACTGTACACAATATTCATGTGTGGTCTAACCAGTGACTTGTAAAAAGGGGAGAATAATGTTCCCATCATGTGTATCTATGCCCCTTTTAATACAACCCATGATCCTATTAGCCTTGGCTGCTGCTGCCTGACACTGGCTGCTGCTGTTAAGTTTACTGTCCACAAGGATTCCCAAGTCCTTCTCCATGTCACTTTTACCCAGTGTTGTTCCATTTAACATGTAATCATGTAATGAATTGTTCCTCCCCATGTGCATAACCTTGCATTTATCGGTGTTAAACCTCATCTGCCACTTCTCTGTCCAGGCATCCAACCTATCCAGATCCCTTTGTAATAACACATTATCCTCTATTGTGTGGATTCCTTTACAGAGCTTAGTATCATCTGCAAAGATCAATATTCTACTGTGCAATCCCTGTGTAAAATCATTTATGAAAATATTAAAGCCCAATACTGAGCCCTGTAGTACCCCACTAGTAACAGGGATCCAGTCTGAGTATGTACTGTTAATTACCACCCCTTGTTTTCTATCAGTGAGCCAGTTGCTTACCCACTTGCACACATTTTCCCCCAGTCCAAGCATTCTCATTTTACTTATCAACCTTTTATGTGGAACAGTATCAAATGCTTTAGAAAAATCCAAATATATGACATCCAGTGCCTCACCTCGATCCAGTCTGGAACTAACTTCCTCATAGAAGCTGATGAGATTAGTCTGACAGGACCGATCCTTCATAAACCCATGCTGGAGCGGCGTTATAGATTTATTTTCAGTGAGATACGCCAGGAAAGCATCTCTTAGAAAACCTTCAAACATTTTACCCATTACAGAGGTTAAACTTACCGGTCTATAGTTTCCTGGATCCCTTTTGATCCCTTTTTGAATATTTGCACCACATTTGCTATACGCCAATCCTTTGGGACATACCCCGTTATTATACAGTCCATAAATATTAAAAATAGGGGCCTATCTATCACATTACTTAACTTCCTTGGGACACGTGGGTGTATACCGTCAGGGCCTGGGGATTTGTCTATTTTAAGCTTCCTAAGGCGGAGCTGCACTTCTTCCTAGGTTAGACAAGAAACATTTAAGTTGGAATTTACCTCCTCCCTTTGCTCATCCTCCTCGGTAAATAGAGTGGAGAATAGTTTAATAGGTTTGCTTTTTTCTCATCGCCCTCTATAGTCTCTCCCTCAGTACTTTTTAAAGGGCCAACATTTTCTTTTTTAATCTTTTTACTACTTATATAGTTAAAAAATATTTGGGGGTTAGTGTTACTTTCTATGGCAATTCGTCTTTCTTTCTCCACATTTGCTGCCTTAATCATTTTTTTACATATTTTATTTTTTTCCTTATAGTTTCTTAGCACCTCTTCAATGCCCTCCTGTTTTAGTAGCTGAAACACTTTCTTTTTGTTTTTTATTGCCTCCTTTACATCTCTGTTGATCCACATTGGGTTTTTCCTGTTTCTAATTATTTTTTTATCATATGGTATGTACCTCTCACAGTGGGCGCCTAAGATGTTTTTAAAGATCTCTCATTTATTTTTTGTTCTGCTATATTTAAACACCTTGTCCCAGTCAATACGGTTTAGTGCCTCTCTAAGCAGGGTAAAATTAGCCTTCCTCAAATTCAGTGTTTTTGTGGCTCCATGACAAAAAGCTCTATTGAAGGATAAATGGAAGTTTATTATATTATGGTCACTATTCCCTAGCTGCCCCTCAACTGAACCTTTGTTACTCTGTCAGGTCTATTAGTCAATATTAAGTCTAGAAGGGCCTTTCCTCTCGTTGGTTCCTGCACCATATGGGAAAGGTAATTATCTTTAGTTATAGACAAAAACCTGTTTCCTTTGTGAGAGCTACAGGTTTCAGATTCCCAATTTATGTCTGGGTAGTTAAAATCGCCCAGATTAAACAACCTCATTCTGATTAGATGCTTCATCTATTTGCCTGAGGAGCATATCTTCTATGGGTTCTGTTATATTTGGGGGCCTATAGCAGACTCCTATTAGAATTATATTACTGTTACTACCCCCATGTATAAGCATACATGGGGGTAATAACAGTAATATAATTCTAATGATTCCACCTGTTCATTACCTGTACCTATATCTTCCCGCAGTGTTGGCTTCAGACAGGATTTTACATAGAGACAAACACCTCCCCCCTTCCGGTGTTTATGGTCACTTCTAAAAAGACTGTAACCCTGCAAGTTAACCGTCCAGTCGTAGCTCTCGTCCAGCCATGTCTCGGTTATCCCCACTATGTCATATTTTTCTTCTGCAATTAATAATTCTAGTTAATTTATTTTGTTGGTGAGACTCCTGGCATTGGTCAGCATGCAATTTAGAGATTTTCCAGTTTTTATTCCTTTCTCCTTATTCTTTTTAACTATTTCTACACCTCCTCCCTCCACTCCACCCCTAATTTATTACTAATTCCCAGTTCTCTATCTTCACTATCTTGCACGCTATATGTGTAGTTTCCCTCCCCCCAAATCCCTAGTTTAAATATTGCTCCAGCTTCCTAGCCATTTTGTCCCCCAATACAGCTGCACCCTCCCCATTTAGGTGCAGCCCGTCCCTAGCATAGAGTCTGTAGCCAAGACAGAAGTCAGCCCAGTTCTCCAAAAACCCAAATCCCTCTTTCCTACATGAATTTTTGAGCCACTTATTCACCTCTCTAATCCCCCTCTGCCTCTCTGGTGTGGCCCGTGGAACAGGTAATATTTCTGAAAATATTACCTTGGAGGTCCTTGCCTTGAGTTTTTTGCCTAAATCCCTGAAATAATTTTTAAGGACATTCCATCTACCTCTAACTTTGTCATTGGTGCCAATGTGGACCATGACAGCTGGATTATCACTAGCCCCACCCAGCAATCTGACAGCCAGATCCGCGATATGTCGAACCGGGGCCCCAGGTAAACAACACACTTTTCGACGATTCCGGTCTTTGTGGCAGATTGCCCTGTCTGTGCCCCTTCTAATGGAGTCCCCAACTACTAGCACCTGTCTAGTCTGACCTGCACTTCTATTCCCCATCTTACTGGAGCAGACAGGGGTAGTGTCTTGCTGCAGCAATGCTATTTCTGAGCCAACATCCCCCTCATCCGCCAATCTTGCAAATTTGTTGGGGTGTGCCAGTTCAGGACTAGCCTTCCTAACACTCTTCCCTTTACCCTTCTTTCAAACTGTTACCCAGCTAGCTGCTTCATGTTCCTGCACTTCCATGCTACCATCCTTCCCAGCATCTACACCTGTGAGTGATTGCTCAGTGAGCAGCAAACTCGCTTCCAAGTTGGCAATGGATCTCAGTGCTGCCACTTGCTCATATAGATACAGGATACGGGCTTCTAAATGTGCAGTGTGCACACATCTTGCACAGCAGTATGGACCCTCGAACTGTTGCTCAAGGATGGCATACATTGCACAGGTTGTGCACTGGACAGCATTGTCAAACATGGAACTCATGGGGATGTTACCCAAAAAAAGAAATACAGATACAAATATGAAAAATCTGTATAATACTGCCCTTTCTAAAAGCCCCAAATCTAAATTCCCCAAATATTAAGTCCCACACTTAAGCAAAACGACACTTGAGACAAAACAGGCACACTCGCACGCTCAGAATACTCGCTTAGGCTACATAGCTTTTAACCCTTTGATCCAAAGCAGTTCAGCAGTGCAGCAGCAACTCTCCTTTGAGAAGGCAAAAAATGGTGGTTCAAAGAATCCTTTTTTCGGCACTTTTTAATCTGTGGGTCAGACAGTTTTAAGGGTCATGCTGCGGACCAGGACAGGGATAGTCAATGTCCAGTTCAACTAAAATGGTGGTTCAAGTAATACTGCCTTCTGGCACCTTTTAATTTGTGGGTCATGCAGGTTTAAGGGTCATGCTGTGGTACAAGACAGGGATAGTGAATAGTCTGTGACTTTTTTTCTGTGACTCTTGTTGTCTAAGATGTAGCAGGTATCCATTTGACTGTTGTGGATGTTAATTCCAGCTTCTCCTCACCTGTTTGGGTGTAAGAATGAAGCTGTTGTTCCTCTCCCATAGACTTTAATGGTCATCGGCGATAATCTGCTATCGACATGATAATTGCCGATATCGACTATCGACTCGATAACGATTGTTAACACAATCGCTAATCACTACTTATGAGAGATGAACGTAGCTATGTATGATGCAGAAGTTCACCCCACATCAAAGGCCTGCCCCCTCCCTATGACACTGTTGGCAGGCTATGCAGTAATAAAATAGGGTGCTATTTCACAGTGATTTCAGAGGAGAAAAATGAGTAATAAATGCAGAAGTGCACCCCACAACAAAGGGACACCCTGAACTTAGACTGTGGGGTCAGGCAACACAGAAATAAAATATGGTGCTATTTCACAGTGATTTGAGAGGAAAAATATAAGTAATAAATAAATAAGTGCACCCAATAACAAAGGGACACCTTGAACTCAGACTGTGGTGGCAGACAACGCAGAAATAAAATACCGTGCTATTTCACCGTGATTTGAGATGAGAAATATGTCTGATGCAGGATCTGCCCCCCGAACCAGGCGACCCCCCTCTCTCTTGCAGCTGGAGCCGTTTCCAAATTTCTAACTAATGCTAACTAGAATTGACTAATCTTGCTGTATCCTAAGCTAACTAATCTATCCAGGAGCCATTTCAGGAGGAAAAACGCTGGCAACTAGTCTCTACTAGCTTTGAAAAAAGCTGAGTAGAGAGACAGCTATCCGTTCTGTTCGCAGTATGTAAGTTAATGGCGCCGAGTAGGAAGTGCAGCGACATAGATAAAACGAGGTCATGTGATTGTAGCAGCCAATGAGATCCCTCCACATCCCACTGGTGACGTTCTTCACCCCCCTCTGTGCTCTGCGCTGATTGGCTGACCGCCAAAATTACAGGAAGCTCCGAAAATGGCGCAATTTGAATCCGCAATGAGGATTATTGATAAGATGTTAAGAAAAAAAATCTCATCATCGCGGAACCACGATATTCATGATTATCTGACCAATTTCAACTTTTTTAGATTTCATCGCTCAACACTACTCGTGACGAAATGCGTTAAAACAACTATTTCCTGGCTGCAGAGAGCCTATGTGGTGTTGTAGAACATTGCGCCATGCTGAAATATGCATAGGGAGTGTGGTTTGGTATTGAAACAATGCTGTGTTTTAGTATGAAAGGCTATTAAAATCGCTTCACACTTCACTTATCTGCGCAGTTACGGGGGCAAAACTGACCATTTGAAGTGGGACCACAGCCTGACAGGGTAATGTCAGCGTCAGCTAGAAAGAACCGAGCGGAGGGTCAAGATCCCACTATAGCGTCAGAGTGCACACCTTTTACATCATCATCAGATGACTACACAGATTATGACAGAACTTGTTCTGTTAAAAGCTGATACATGTAGAAACCTCCCCCCCCCCCGAAAGAGTGGAGAGGGTGTCAGCAGTAATTTTGTCAAATAACTTATATATCTAAAAAAAATATCTTTGAAATACAGCTTGTGTTGTTGTCATATACACACTTCTTCATTACAGGCAGGTTATTATAGTGGGATATTGTTCCCTGCGCCAAAGAGTTACTTTTTTCACTTATAAGGTGAAACTCCTTTGAAATACAGCTTTTGTATTTGTCATATACACACATCTACATTAAACACAGCGTGTTTTATTGTAAATTTTTTGATCAAACAGTATGTTAGACACAGAGGTGGCAGGCCCTTCACATGGGGGGCAGTGGCACAAATGTTCCTGGAGCAGGCACAGGTCGCAGCACAGTAAGGGGATGTCGCAGCAGGGGTGACTCGGCAAGGCCAGAGCTACTGGTGTCATCTAGCGGCCGTGTGTTGACCACCAAGTCAACGGTTCATGAATGGTTGTCTAGGTCATCCACTTCCTCCCAGATGACATCTGGCAACCCCAGCCAAGAGTCAGTGGGTTCGTTAGACACAATCCTTAGTTGGCATGGGGGGAGCAGGTCAGGGGCCCTGACCTGTCCTCAATCCGCCTCTGTCCCGTTCGGTTCCCACAGCCAGAGAACTACTATGTGCTGTGGGCTCTGCGCCGCTATACAGCAAGGGCAAACAATTTGAGGACAGTGGGCAGCAATGAGGTGGGGTAGACATCCGCTGCTTCTTGCAGTAGGCGGACAAGTAGTGATGAGGAGAGTGGCATAGGAGGTTATGTTGCAAGCGGTCAAGCTCTGTACACCGAGACCGTTGAGGAGGACAGCAGTGACAGGCAAACACTAATTGATGTTGATGTAGCCGATCGAACTTGGGAGCCAGGTGAAGCAAGAGTTTCATCATCGTCGGGAGTTTTTTGCCAAGACACCAGAGGAGGTGAACATGTCTGTCTTTTCCCATCATCTACTGGTCCAGATGCTCCTGCTCCTCGCCACTCATGGCGCCAGCAGTCGTTCACTGAGGCGATTGCCAAGAGATAGCAGTATGCATCTAGCCATCTTAAGGTGCAGAAGCTAACTGTGCTCCTGTCCAAGGTAGTGGTACTGCAGTCCCTCTCTTTTCAAGTGGTGGACTTTGCACCATTCAGAGAACTGATGGCTTGTGCCAAGCCAAGGTGGAGAGTTCCAAGCCGTCATTTCTTTTCGAAAAAGGCAGTACCAGCCCTGCACAAATGTTTAGAAGAGAAGGTGGGCCAGGCCTTGAGCCTGTCGGTGTCTTTCAAAGTGCACGGCAGTGGTTACGTGTGGAGCTGTAACTACAGTCAGGGACAGTACATGTCCTTTATGGCCCACTGGGGGAATGTGCTTCCTAACCCAGCCACACCAACAACTTGGACAGGAGACGCCGCTTTCTCCTCCACGTTGTCAAACTATTGATCCTGTGTCACTGTCCGTCTCCTCCTCCTCCACCACCTCAGCCTCCAGTGCAGTGACAAGTTTCAGTGCTCCTCTAGCATACCACATGTGCAGGGCACAGAGGTGTCACACAGCTCTACACCTGGTTTGCCTGGGCGAATGAAGACACACAGGGGAGAAACTGCTCCGCATCATGAAAGACTAAATCGATTCCTGGCTTTCTCCGCGACAACTGAATATTGGAACCATGGTGACAGACAATGGAAAAAATGGTGTCCATGCTGCGCCAAGGAGGGCTGAGCCATGTGCCCTGCATGGCGCACGTGTTTAATCTGGTTGTCAAACGGTTTCTCACGTCTTCCACCCATCTGCAAGACATTCTAAAAATGTCTAGGAAACTTTGCATGCCCTTCAGCCATTCCTACGCCGCCAAGCACACCCTCATCAAGCTAAACAGAACAGAGAATCTATGAACAGATAAAAAAAGAGCAAAACAGAGAGAAATCTATGAACAGCGAAAGGCCATTAATGATTTCTTGATGATCCAAGTGGACAGGAATACTCCACTGCGTAAGTTTGATGTCAGCCAGTGGAAGCTCATGCCAGGACTACAGGAAGAACAATGTCATTCCACTGCTTCATGTCTTGGAACAAATGCTGCAAAATCTGTCTGTTCAGGGGACAGGAGACATGGAGACATGGCCACATGAGTCCGGTGGGGGCAATGGGTAGTCAGTGAAGGGATTGGCAGAGGGGAGAGGCAGAGGAGTAACGAGGAGAGAGGTGAATCAGATGGGCAGCAGAGTTAAGGATGGATTGGAAGAGAGCAAGGGTGCTAGTTGGGAGGCCACAGAGTAGGATGTTGCAATAGTCTAGGCGAGAGATGACGAGGGCATGGTCAAGCATTTTTGTGCTTTCATAGTGAAGACTTTTTCAGGTGGAGACAAGGGTAAGGGTTTGGATATGCGGTTTGAAAGGCCAGATTGGAGTCAAAGGTTATCCTGTCAAGATGATTAAATCAGGTGTGGAATCTATCTTTGTTCCACTCCTTATCCAATTAAATGCCTCCTCCGAATTATATTATTATTATTGCTGCCGGCAGCCAGAGCTCGAGAAACATGACCGACACCTTCCGTTTCGGACATGAAATCTGCAGTTTAATCACAGTAAATTACATTCCAATAGAACTTTTTAATCACATGACTATTTTATCACCACATGATTGGTTAATTGACGGTCGCTAAGAGACAAGTTATAATTTGCATGTACGTATGAAGCATTAGCTGATATGACACATTCCGAAGCTCTCCTCTGTATTATCTGGGGGGAGGAGGAAGTCCTTGACTTTCTTGCTTCTAGCAGACAATGCATCTGTCTCAAGGAAAGCTGTGTTGAAGATATCTGAAATAACGGCAGACAGAAAGCAATTAGAACTTAATACTAACTCAATGTTAAAGATATGATGATAGAACTGATTTAATGTTTTTTTTTCCTTCTTTCTCTAAATCATCAACTTGACAGTCCCCCCTAAAAACATTAAAATCTGTTCGATCCGCTTCCTCCCTGTCACTAGGTAAGGATGGGGAGAGGGGTCCCTCACGGTCCCTATGACCTTTTAAACTAGCTAATTCGGTCCCTGCCTGAGGGTGTTGGTCAAGAGTTATCGAGCTATCCCCGGCCCCCGACAGCTGCTGGCTACTAAACGCGAAGACCTGTCCTAAGGCAGGAGGGATAAGAGCTGACAGAAGTTCTAGGGTCTAGGAAACTAAGAATGGTCACCCCTGAAAAAGCCTCACACCTTGCTCTCACAATCCCACCTTGTGGGTGTGATTTTATGGCCTGTTGGTCAATTCGTAGTTCTCCGTGTGAACTATTGTTCTCATTGGGGGAACACTGGTTATGGAATTCTCTTCCATGCATGGTGAACCATCCTCCTCCAAGTAAGCGAGCACAGGTACCACCTGATCTATCCCTTTAGACAACAGTTTCCTGATGCAAGGAATGACACACATCACTACCAGTATCAGGACTAAGAACACTACACCCAATACCATTCCTGCTTGGGCTAACCATTTCTGCCATCCACTCATCCAGGAAAAATACTGATTCCATGGGTCCTTAATTCCTGAGTTCCATTTCATCCCCTGAGAAAGATCATCCAATTTTTTAATGGCTAAGATCACCTTCCCGTTTGGTCCTGTATTGTTAGGTATGTACGTACAACACACGTCATGGATCATCCTGCAAACTCCTCCCTTCTCTGCTTCTTCCAGTGGCACTGGTTCTGGTGATCTGGGTCTCTAGTTCTCTCCATTCTGGGGAGTCTACCATGTCATTAATGTTGAATTGAGTGAGGTAACTTCCCTCACCACCACCATAAGTACCCAGGACATAAACCCCTGCATCTGTTGGACTGGGATTGTCTATAGTTAAAACCAATTGGGTTCCCTTACCATCTACACAGGGTGGTTTGAACAAAGTCATTCTAGCAAGTAAAGCTCTACCATTTTTGTCTTTCTTTCCCAGTGCAGTTTCAGGTCTATATCCCCAGTCGTTTCCAGTGTTCCATCCTACTGCCCCCCAGGAATCACACTTAGTACCCCAATAGTCATCTGTCACACATATGTATTGTGTACCCATCTGGCACAAGTAATCAGTAGATATTTGTGTACTCTGTGTCGGTTCAGATGGGCTATCATCGGTTAGTGATCCGCATTGGGCAATATCGCAAAACTCAAATTTAAAGGTTGCTACTTGAGTACTGGATGAGTTATACCAAAAAGTGATCACCCCTTTCTGTTTGGTGATTGCTACCTCTTGTGCTCCTACACACACCCAGACAATACAGATGTAGGAAAAGATAAAGGAGTGATTCATGATGACCGGTTGGCCACAGTCACTTTCCTGCAATGCGAAGCGTGCACCCACGTGGGTCTTCCTTCAAGTTTCACTGAGGTTGGAGACACCAGGAGTACTTGGTATGGTCAAATCTGGGCTCCAGAGAGTCTCTGATGTGTTTCTGCACCCACACAAAGTCACCAGGATGTAGCTTTGATCAGAGTCTGGATATGGAATGGAGGAGAACACTATGGCATGGATTAGTTTCAATTCATTACACAGATTTATAACTAGAGATGGCCGAATTGATTCTAACGAAGTGGAATTCATTTAGAATTTCAGGAAAACTTCGGTTCGGAATGAAGTCGAACTTTGGGGTACTTCGGGTGAACGAAGTGTGCTTTTGTTTGATAAAATGGCTGCGAGCACATGGCGTTACATGGGGCAAAGAACTCTGGGAGGAAGAAGGGCATAGCCTACATGACATGTGCAGAGATGAAGCCAATCAGAGACCGGCGGGTTTCTGTGACATCACCGCACTATATAAGTCCGGGCGCGACGCTGGGAGCTCATACCACTCTCACTGTACTGATTAGGGAAGGTGCTGTCGCGGCTGCTTATGATAGCTGATACTAAAGAACTCATTTTTATACAACGATTTTTGGGGGGTGTATCAGCTTGTCTCAGAGACTGCTTCTCTTCACGTTCTATTTCTGATTTTTTGGGGTATTGGATCTGAAGTCCAGTGTGTGTCCAGTGCAGCTGCATATACATTTTATATCATCTACTCACAGCACATTGAAAATCCAAGGGTGATCTAAGCCTGTTCCTGTTGTATTCATTTGAAGAAACAGCATTTTTACAATACCAATACCACTTCATTTTTGGCTGCTCAATTCTTTTGCACAATTTACATCCAAGGGTTAACTAAGTGTTTTTCTGCAGTTGTACTCAGTAAAAGAAACTTTGTTTTTCACCACCACAGAAGAAATTCTGTAGTATAGTTCATAGCCGAAGGTTAATTAACCTGTTTGTGCTGTTCTATTCAGAACAATACACAGAATTTTTAAACGGCACATACAAGTCAATTTTTCCTGCCCATTTTTGGAGCGCAATTTATATCCAAGGGTTACCCAAGCTTCTTAGTGAGTTCATTTGGAGTCAAATACAGGGTGTGTATTTATCATATACAGATATCTTCATCAAACAGTTTCTGTACATTTTAGAACAAACAGTATGTCAGACAGAGAGATGGCAGGCTCTTCACCTGCGAGTGGCAGAGGCACAAACATTCCTGGAGCAGGCCCAGGTAGCAGCACAGCAAAATGACATCGCAGCAGGGGTCACTTGGTGAGGCCACAACTGCCGCTGTCGTCTAGCGGCCGTGTGCTGACTAGCAACCCAAGGGTTCTTGATTGGTTGACTAGGTCATCCACTTCCTCCCAGTTTGACATCTGACAACCCAGCCAAGAGTCGGTGGATCGTCAGACACAACCCTTAGTTGGCATGCCCGGGAGCGGGTCAGCGGCCCTCACCTGTCCTCAACCCGCCTCTGTCCCATCCGGTTCCCTCAGCCAGAGATCTACTATGTGGTCTGGGCTCAGCGCCACTATATAGCAAGGATGAACAATTTGAGGAGGGCAGTCAGCAGCTACTTGGCAGCGAAGAAATGGGGCCAATATAGCCTGCTTCTTGCAGTAGGCGGCAAAGTAAAAGATGTTGAGAGTGGCATGGGAGGTCTATTTGGGGTCAGCCCCTGCATACCAAACCCGGGGATGAGGACAGCAGTGACGATGAAAAAACAAAAAGATGAGAGTACGACCGCATTGGGACCGGGTGAGGGAAGGGTTTCATCATCGTCAGAGAAGAGGGCGTCAGCTTCGCGTCAGGCACGGGCCCGCCAGCATTTGGGGTTTTGGGGCCTGATCAGCAGGTAGCAGAGTGTGAGGTCGGGAGCCAGCGCCAGGGGTAAAAACCGTTCGCGGGCCAAGAAAGTAGGGCACAGGGGGCTCAGTGAGGGGGAGCGGCGGCAGTAGTCACTCATGCGGAGCGTGGCGGAAAATCGATACTCGCGGTGTGGCAGTTGTTTGCTAAAGGCACCGGAGGAGCCGAATATGGGTATATGTAGAATCTGTAAGGCAGAAAGTAGTGAAGCATGGCCAGGGAGCAACGTTGCACCACGGCCCTGCGTCAACACATGCAGCATCACCATCCGGTGGCTTGGGAGAAACGTGGCTCAGATGTAGTGGTCCATCCTGCCACCGCAGCAACAGCAGAAGCAGCGCCCAGTGGCACGCATGCCATTGCAGCCAGTCAAGGCTCCACCACCCTGCAAAAGGGGAGCTGTTTCTCTTTGACATCATCTCCCGGTCAAAAAGTTTGCCCCTGCTACTAGGGCGCTAGCAGCTTTCAGCGGGGCGATTGAAAAGGGGAGCAAAAATTGTTTTTCCAACCATCCAAAGGGTGCAAACTCCGTGCTCCAATTTGTTGGACTGAGTCCCTCCCCCCAAAATGGGGCTCTAAACCGTTTCAGAAAACTAATGCGTGCCGACCCGAGATGGAAGTTCCAAGCCAAAAATTTATTTTCCAAAAAGGCAGTACCAGCCTTCAAAATATGAGAACAAAGGTGGGCCAGCCCTTTGAGCTATCTTTTTCCAAGGGTGCACATGCGCGGACGTTGGACTGTAACTCGGCGGGCCATACTTTCCCTTTAGGGCCCAGGGGGAAATTTGTCTTCCTGCCACACACCAACAATTTGGGACAGGAGACCGCTTTCTCCTCCGCTTTGTCAAACTGCGGCTCCTGCCCAATGTCCACCTCCTCCTCCTCCACCCCCCCCCTCGCCCCCACAATATGCTCCATCAACACAAGTGTAGGCACAGCGGTGACCCGTTCTACACTGGCTTCCTCGGGAACGAAGTCACAAGGAGGGAAATGCTCCGCTCATGCAGCAAGAAAACATGTGTGGCTTTCTCCGCGCCAACTCAAATCGGAACCCTGGTGACGACTGGAGTAAATTTTCCGCGCTTGCACCGAGGGAGGGGGTGGTCCAGCCCCTGCTGGCGCAAGTGTTCAATCTGTTGTGAAAAGGTTTCCCAAGTCTTCCCCCGACTTTAGGGGATTCGAAAATGGCCAGAAACTTTCATGACTTCATCCATTCCTACAAACCAGGAACACCCCCCTCAGTTGCGCACAGAACGGGCCCCCCCCAACACACTCTGATAGCGAGTTGCCCCCCGTTGGAATTCCAGTTTCCAAAAGTTGGACCGACTGTATGAACAGAGAAAGGCCATTAAAAGATTTTATGAACAGGGGGACAGGAGTACTCCCCCCTTAAAATTTTATGTAGCCCGTGGCAGCTCATCGGACACCAGCCGTTTGTTGAGGCCCCCCCTTCGAGAAGGCGGTTATTTGTCAGTCGCCGGGACATGAGTCCTTGGTAAATAAAATTTGGGGGGAGGAGGAGGAGACTTGGAGCAAAGAAATTGGGTCTGGTGAAAGATTTGGTTTTTTCAAACCCGGGTGACAAGGGGAAAGGGAGGGGAAAGCAGTGGAGGAGGTATATGGAATGGGGAAAAAGGGGGGCAAAAAGGGACCCGCAAGAAACCGGGGCCCAGTTACAGGGAGAGGGGAGGGGGGGAAAGCCCATCTGATTCATTGTACAGAGGGCCCCACAGCATGCTAAATTTGCCGGCAGGACAGCCGAATTTCAGCATCCGGCAGAGGGATGCCCTTTCTGGCTCTCCCCCTTTTGGGGCCCCTCGCTCCCGGTCCAAAATGGGAGTTTTTTTTCCCACTATCGAAAAGGGAGGACAAACTCAAATACTATAGGGAAACCCTCCGTAGTCAGTTGGCCGCCCCTTTAATGTGCGGTATCGTCCCCCCTTTTACATTTTCTGGGGGGGGCGTTCCAAGCGCTAAAGTACCCCTGCCGGGGGCTGCTGGCGGAAGGGGGGGGGTTAGGAGCATTCCCGCTCCTTCAGCAGCAACCAAAGGTCTGGGGCCCACTGTTTAACGCTTCCTTCACCCCCCCCTAGTGGGGGGTAGTCGCCAGCAGCAGCAGGCCCTTTGGACGCCCCTTTAAACCAAACCCAGGTGGTGGCCTACTTGGACGGGCACTCTGCCACCCCAGTTTTGAAGATCCGCTGGACTAATTGGGCCCCGCCCCAAAATGGATGTGTGGCCGCAAAATTGCCGAGTTTGCAGTGGGGAAAAAAGCTTCCCGCCCGGCCAAGTGTGGCTTTAGAGCAGGTGTTTAGTGCGGCGGGGTCCATCGGGGGTTTTTCCCCCCGGGGAACCCCTTGTCCAAGGAAAAAAGTGGAAAGACTGACCCTTTTTTCAAGATGAATCAGGCGTGGATCGGCCAGGATTTCCACACACCAATGCCTTAGGCGTCAGACTACATCAGCCATGACATCTCACCCAAACTGTGAGAAATGAGTCTGGGTTCAAATTACCTGCCTCAGCCACTATTCTGATGCCGCCACAAGCCTGATGCCACACATCTGCTGCCAGTTTCTCCATCTGCCACCAACCATCTTTACCAGGGACTGGTATTGCCAGCCACTTCCACACTTTGTCATTGTGCCACTCTCTGACCTCATGCTGTTGCTCCTGCCGCCGTGACCTCCACTCTCCTGTCATTGTGCCACTACTGTGGCCCTCTACTATGTTTTTTGGTCCACCTCCACGAATGTCATTGTGCCACTCTCTGACCTCATGCTGTTGCCGTTGTGACCTCCACATTGTGTCATTGTTCCACTCTGTGGCCTACTCCTTTTTTTGCCACTTCCAGAATGTCACTGTGCCACTGTCTGACCTCATGCTGCTGCTGCTGTCGTGACCTCCACACTGTGTCATTGTGCCACTCTGTGGCCTACTCCTGTTTTTGCCACCTCCAGAATGTCATTGTGCCACTGTCTGACCTCATGCTGCTGCTGCCGTGCCCTCCACACTGTGTCATTGTGCCACTCTCTGACCTCATGCTGCTGCTGACGTGACCTCCACTCTCTGTCATTGTGCCACTCTGTGGCCTACTACTGTTTTGCCACCTCCAGAATGTCATTGTGCCACTGCCTGACCTCATGCTGCTGCTACCGTGACCTCCACACTGTGTCATTGTGCCACTCTGTGGCCTACTCCTGTTTTTGCCACCTCCAGAATGTCATTGTGCCACTGTCTGACCTCATGCTGCTGCTGCTGTCGTGACCTCCACACTGTGTCATTGTGCCACTCTGTGGCCTACTCCAGTTTTTGCCACCTCCAGAATGTCATTGTGCCACTGTCTGACCTCATGCTGCTGCTGCTGTCGTGACCTCCACACTGTGTCATTGTGCCACTCTGTGGCCTACTCCTCTTTTTGCCACCTCCAGAATGTCATTGTGCCACTGTCTGACCTCATGCTGCTGCCACCGTCACCTCCACTCTCTGTCATTATGCCACTCTGTGGCCTACTACTGTTTTGCCACCTCCAGAATGTCATTGTGCCACTGTCTGACCTCATGCTGCTGCTGCCTTGACCTCCACACTGTGTCATTGTGCCACTCTGTGGCCTACTCCTGTTTTTGCCACCTCCAGAATGTCATTGTGCCACTGTCTGACCTCATGCTGCTGTGGCTGCCGCCGTCACCTCCACACTCTGTCACTAATGTTGCCACCTGAGCTCTCAGCTTGTTTTTTTTCCAGCTTTCGCTGGCATGACTTTATCAGGCTACATTCCCGCTTGAGTTTTTTGGTCAGTTTTGCCCTCTTAAGTGCCCAGGAAATTTTATAGGGAAGCGATTCTAAGAGTGACGGCAGTCATATGCGTGTCATACTAAAACACAACATTGTATGAAGACCAAACCAAGCTCCCTCTGCATATTTAAGCATGGCACAACGTTCTACAGCACCCTGCAGGCTCTGTGCAGCCTGGAAATAGCTGTTTTTTAACGCGATTCGTCCAGAAGTAATTCGAACCGAAACGAATTTTGATGGAAAATTCGGCGAAGTGACCGAATCAAATTTTTGAGAAATTCGCCCATCTCTATTTATAACATAATTTACAGGGCTATCGTTCCCTGCACTCAACTGCTGTGTGTGAAACCTCCCTAATCTGAGTGGGCCTTAGAATACTATCTCCTGAGGAGTGAGACCAGTGGGGCTGTCTGGGGGTATTTCTGACAGAATAGAGTGTAATGAGTAGAATCTCTGACCAGGGAAGAGATGTTTATTTGCTAGCTTTCAGAGTTTTGTTCTTCAGAGTGGCGTTCATTCTTTCCACTTTTCTGCTGAATTCGGGATGGTAGGGGGTGTGCAGGCCGAGGTCAGCTCCTATTAGTTTCCAAATGTCTCTGGTTACTTCTGTAGTGAAGGCAGGTCCTTGGTCAGATTTAATAACCTCAGGGATCCCAAATCTGCATATCAATTCAGTCAATAGTTTCTTCATAGTGGTTCTGACAGTCATGTTGATAACTGGGTAGACTTCAGGCCATCCTGAGAACATATCCACCACCACTAGAACATACTTGTATTTTCCACTCTTGGGTAATTCAATGTGTTCAGTCTGGATCCACTGGAGAGGATATAGTGTTTAGCCAAATGCTTCCTTGGTGTTGGCATCAGTCCTCCTGGGTTACAAGTATTGCATATTTCACAACTTCTAGCATGGCTACTTGCCGTGGGAAATGAAGATTCTGGGTGCTAGGTATATCTTGTTGATTGAAGAAATCATCTGGCTAGTTCATCTGTGGGTAGTACCATGAGCTCATTGTACTACAGCTGGATATAATGCCCTTGGTAAACAAAGTCTATTGTCTTTCCTCTAGAATCCATCTTGGTGTATCTCTGCTCCCAATTCCTCCCCACTTTCCTTTCCTTCGGGCTTGTTCGAGTTGTTTGAGATTGTCTCAACAGGTTAACACCTGGATTCAATGCATCTTGTCCTTGGTTCTTCTCTTCTTGTTCCTCTCTATTCTTTCCTTCTTCTTTCTTCTTCTCACCTTCTTCTTTCCTTCTTTCTTCTTCTCACTTTCTTCTTTCCTTCTTTCTTCTTCTCACCTTCTCATTCTTTCTTCTCACATTCTCATTCTTTCTTCTCTATTCTTCTTCTTTCTTCTCTGCTCTGGTCAGCACGTATACAGCCACTCCTGCTTCCTCTCGAATCTCTGGGAAGAGAGCTGTGGCCTTTGCAGCCAAGTCTGCTCTGTAGGTGCCTTCTACTTCCACTGTCTCTATTCTTCCATGGGCTTTAGTCTTCAAAACGGCCACTTGAGCTGGCAATTGGAGAGCATGCATCAGAGTCTGAATGGCTTCTTGATTCTTGATGGGCGTTCCACTAGCTGTCTGGAAACCTCGCAGGGCCCACTTCAGGCCAAAGTCATAGGCTGAGTTGGTGTATATGTTCATGGTCTTCTCTTTGGCGAGCTTACAAGCTTCTGTTACAGCCCAGAGTTCACCTTCTTGGGCTGGCATTCTCGAAGGTAAAGATGCAGCCTTCATGGTTTCTTGCAAGGTAACCACAGCAAATCCTGTATGGAATTAAAAAAGCTGAGTAAAAGTGACATGGAGAAGGACTTGGCAATCCTGGTGGACAGTAAACTTAATTGTACCAGCCAGTGTCAGACAGCAGCTGCCAAGGCAAATAGGATCATGGGGTGTATTAAAAGGGGCATAGAGGCACATGATGAGAACATTACCATTATACAAGTCACTGGTTAGACCACACATGGAATATTGTGTACAGTTTTGGGCACCAGTGCACAGGAAAGACATTGTAGAGCTTGAACAGGTACAAAGGCGGGCGACAATAATAATAAAAGGACTGGGTGGACTGCAATACCCAGAAAAATTAGCAAAATATGGGTTATTTAGTTTAGAGAAAAGACGGCTTCGAAGGGACATAATAAATATATTTAAATACTTCAAAGGTCAATATAGAGATCTCTCCCAAGATTTATTTATACCCAGGGCTGTATCTAGAACAAGGGGGCATCCTCTACGTCTTGAGGAACGAAAGTTTCTACATAAACATAGAAAGGGATTCTTTACTGTAAGAGCAGTGAGACTGTGGAATTCTCTGCCAGAGGAACTTGTCATGGTGAATTCACTAACAGAGTTCAAAAAGGGTTTGGATGCATTTCTGGAGCGTAATAATATAACAAGTTATAGTGTCTAGGATTCTGGAGAGGGGTCATTGATCCAGGGATTTTTCCGATTGCCAGATTGGAGTCGGGAAGGAATTTTTCCCTAAAATGAGGACAATTGGATTCTACATCATTTTTTTTTTGCCTTCCTCTGGATCAACACCTTAGCACAACAGGCTGAACTGGATGGACGTCTTGTCTTTTTTCGGCCTTACAACCTATGAAACTATGAATCGTCCTTGATCATCCGCATATCTGGATCCATCTGTGAAGAAGACATAGTCTGGGCTCTCCAACTTGGATGTAGAGACAGTAGGAAGATGGGAGGTTTCAGCCTCCGTTTGTTCAAGACAGTCATGAAGAGGTTCATCCGCGGCAGTCTGGTCTTCATCTGTGGTAGACTGATCTTCATCTTCCCCCCTTGAGAGAGGAAGCAGAGTGGCTGGGTTGAGAGTAGTACATCTCTTCAAATTGACATTTTCAGGCATCAGTAATGGGCATTGTATACGGAAATGGCGCTGTTTACTGAGATGAGGTTGCTGCGACTGTTTCAGGATCCCTTGTAGATCATGATGAGCCAAAACATTGACCGGATGGCCTAAAATGATGTCTTGAGTTATTTCAAGAAGAACTTGTGCAGCAATGATAGCTCTGAGGCAAGTAGGGACAGTCCGTGCAACAGGATCTAACTTGCAAGAATAGTATCCACGAAGTCTCATACGCTCTCCATGTTTTTTGTGTCAAGACTTCGGAAGCTTGGCCATAGTCTTCAAAATAGGAAGAGGTTGAAAGGCTGTGAGTAGTCCGAGATTCCCAGAGCTGGAGCTTGTAGGATAAGTTGTTTTTTGTTTTTTCCAGGCTTTGAAAACACTCTTGTGCCTCAAGTGAGAGTTCATTGGTGTAAATAATGTCCTTGAAAGAATAGTGTAAAACTTGCATAAGACTGGAGGCATTGGGTATCCATTGACGACAGTAAGTGACGAGACCTTGAAATCCTTGTAGTTGTTTTAGATTGTTTGGTGAAGAAATGAGCATCACAGCTTTTTCCCTATCATCGGTAAGGTGTTTAGTACCCTGTGATATGCAATATCCGAGGAATACAACTTTCTTAGAACACCATTGGAGCTTGGACTGTGTGACTTTGCAGTTGATTGATGCCAAATGTTGAAGAAGACTCAAATAGCTTGATTGACAAGTTGGAAAATCAGGTGCACACAAGAGAATATCATACATGTCCTGCAGGGCTTGAGTCAACTGTTTGCATGAGTTCTGTGCCCCTTTGAAGCATCCTCGTCCAGGTGGGCTGAGTACCACGATAAGTGAAAGCAAAAGGGTTTTGACAGTCCTTGTGTAGTGGGACACTGAAGAAGACATTGCAGAAACCATAGACTGTGAAGTTGGCAGCTGAAGAAGGTACTTGGCTGAGGAGAACATGAGCTTTGGGGACCACAGGGTTCTCATAATCCGTGACAGAAATGACTGCTCCTGAGTCCTGAACCAAATGGTATTTTGGAGGTTCAGCAGGGATAACTTTTCTTGTGAACAATGAACCGAGCTGTATTTGCAGGAGAAATGCAGTGGATGAGCAACTCATTATCCAGGAATGTTCTGATTTGTGACTCCAGAGATTGTTCTTGATCATGCTTAAAGGGATATCGAGGCAAGCGAGGCGGGGTAGCACCCTCTTTCAAGAAGACATGTACAGGTGAGACTGGAAGGATGCCGACATCATCAGGACCTTTAGACCAAACTTCAGGAGGTACTTCTGTCAAAAGTTCAGGAATAGTGTTGAGCGATTACGGTGGCCATCGACATCGGTCGATGGTCGATAGTCGACCATCATCGACAAGATATTCGATGGTCAATGATAGATTATGACCGATGACCATTAAAGTCTATGGGAGAGCAACAACACCTTCATTTTTACACCCAAACAGGGCTGGAGAAGCTGGAATTAACATCCACAACAGTCAAATGGATACGTGCTACATCTTAGGCAACACACTTAGGTTATAAAAGCCACAGAAAAAAATCACAGACCATTCACTATCCCTGTCTTGCACCACAGCATGAGCCTTAAACCTGCATGACCCACAAATTAAAAAGTGCCAGAAGGCAGTATGATTTGAACCATCATTTTACTTGAACTGGACATTGAATATCCCTGTCCTGGAACGCAGCATGAGCCCCAAACCTGCATGACCCCCAGATTTAAAAAGTGCCGGAAAAAGGAGTCTTTCAACCACCATTTTAGTTTCACTGGACATAGACTATCCCTGTCCTGGGTAGAAATATGTGGAGGGTGTAAACAATTAAAATATACCTTTTATTAAGAATAATTAAAATATAAGAAACTCTAAATACTGTCAGACTATTATACCTAATGGGAAACAAAAAAGGGGGGACAAAGGGGAAGAAAAAATATATATAGGAAGGAAAAAGACCTACTATAAGTCCTAAACTCACCCTAGTGTATATACACAGGATAATCGTCCCGTAAGGACGGTCCTGTCTCGAACCTTACCCTATCTACACTATATTCCTACTAAGTCAAATCTACAAAATTACCCTATATAAATAACAAAATACGTCTAATGAGCAATGATTAGATGCTAAATAATAGACAATCCCTTTAGTAGTGCTTAAGTCCCAACATGTTTCGTATTCCAATATTCCTCAGGGGACTAGTAGGGCTAAAAGGCACACTTAAAAATTAAATTCGCCTATAAAAAGGGAAATTTAGAGACTGTACCTAAAACTCCCATCTCCATTCAATTTATGTCTCTTGTAATGAGAAAAGAGATTTTTTGACCCCCCTGTAGTCTAAAAACTTATTGGGGTAAGGTGGCCCCCAATTAGGGTAAAAACCCCCAAGTTCGAATAAGTGATCTGACACTTCCTATTCCCAGTAAGGACGCACCTAGGAAAGGTTCTGACAAGTGTCCACCCTGCTTAATGTCTATCCCTTTGGGGGCCCCACAGCATAGCCCCAAAACCCTACTGCCCCCAGATTAAAAAGTCCCGGGAAAAAGGAGCCCTTTCAACCACCATTTTGTTTCACTGGACATTGACATACCTTCCCTGGGCCAAGCAGACCCCAAACCTGCATGATCCCCCAATTAAAAAGTCCCGGGAAAAAGGATCTTTGAACCCCAGCCCCCCCCCCCACAAAACCCCAAAACCCAAACCCCCAAAAAAAAAAAAAACCCCCCCTTTTTAGTTTCACTGGACAGACATCCCCTGGGCACAGCGGGCCCCCAAACCTGCATGAACCCAGTTTAAAAAGGCCGAAAAAGGATCTTTAAACCCCCATTTTTGTTCACGGACTTTGACTATACCTTCCTGGGCCACAGAGACCCCAAACCTGCTGACCCAGATTAAAAATGCCAAAAAAAGGAGTCTTTCAACCCACCATTTTAGTTCACGGGAATTTGACACCCGACCGCCACACATGAGCCCCAAACCTGTCTGCCCCCCCAGATTAAAAAGGGCCGGAAAAAGGAGTCTTTCAACCCCCATTTTAGTTTCACGGGAAAAATTGACTACCCCGTCCGGGGGGGCCCCACAGCATACCCCAAACCTCATGACCCCAAATTTAAAAAAAGTCCCGGGAAAAAAGGATCTTTCAACCCCCATTTGTTTCACGGGACTATCGTCCCGTCCCTGGGTAGCGCTTCCCCCTCCTATGAGGGGGACCAATTGTTTTTTTTTTCACTTGGAAATACTGGTGGTTAACCTCCTGTTCCAACCAGGTCCCTTTTTTTGGCATTGTTCTGACTTTGTTCTCTGCCGTGCTCCAAACCCGGGCCCGAATAACCACTCTGGTAATTTTCCTGTACCTCCCTTGTACAATTCAAGGAATTTTTTTTTCCAGCTATTTTTTTTCATGCAAGTTTTTTAGTAGTTTAAAATTTTAGAAAACACATTTTTAAAATAGGGTGGAATCCCACCCCGTCTTTGTTCTCTTTTTTTTAAATTTTATTAAATGGGTTTTTTTTTTTCAATACAGGGGTTGAAGCTATGTTTAAATCTTAAAAAAAAATTTTGGAAAAATTTGTCCTTTTTAACAAGTGTCCTACCCTATTTCCTTTTTTCTGACCACCACCATCACCCTGGCCACTTTGACAATTGTGAAGAAAAAATGTCTGTTAGAAACAAATTTTTTTTTATAATAGGACCTTTGTATAGCCATGTCACAGAAAATGCCCCCAAAAATTCAAAAAAAAAGACCCCTGAGCCCCCTTTTGACAAATTTTAAAGAAAAATGTTGTTAGAAACAAAAATTTTTTATAATAGGCCTGAGTATTGCTGATTTCAAAGCCATGCCCAAAACATTTAAAAATGATTCTCACCACATTAAAAATTGTGAGGGAAAAGCCCTTAAAAGCCACATTTTTGTTCCAAAGGACCTGTTATTTCGTACTCACAGAACAGACCCCAAAAAATTATAAAATGGGTTCTCAGCCACTATTTAAAAATTTTTGGGGAGAAAATTTTCCACTTAAAAGCCCCCTTTCTGTTCCAAAGGGCCATGAATATTGCTGTTCCACGCAACATGCCCCAAAAAAAATTTAAATATACTTCTCACCACTATTTAAACATTGTGAGGGGAAAATGCCACTTAAAAGCCACTTTCTGTTCCAAAGGACCATAATTTAGCTGTATTTTCCCCC
>JAODAL010052596.1:0-25865 GCA_025379985.1 Phyllomedusa bahiana
AAAAAAAAACACGTAACTGTTATGTTTTGGTATAATAAACGATTTTTTTGACCTTTAAATTCACCTGTGGTAAATATAGAATTTCTGTTTTAAAGATTTACGTGAGCTGCGTTAATAAACCCCAATGCTGGGTGTGCAAAAGCAAAAAAAACGTAAGTTTGTTTTGGAAATAAACGATTTTTTTCCCTTTTTCAATTCACCTGTGGTGTTTTATAAAAATTGGGTTTTTAAGTTTACGTAGATGCTGGTCAATGAACAAATGCTGGGGGTGAAAAAAGTAAAAAAAAAACACGAAAAAGTTTGTTTTGGAAATAAACGATATTTTTTGCCCCTTTCAATTCACTGTGGTGGAATATGATTCTGTTTTAATTTTTCGTAGATGCTGCGTCAAATGAACAATGCGGGGTGTGCAAAAAGTCAAAAAAAACAGAAAAACTGTTATTTTTTGGGGTTAAAATAACGATATTTTTTTCCCCCCTTTCAATTCACCTTTTGGTGAATTTTTAAAATTGCTTTTTTGAAGTTTTTACGTGTGTGGGTCAATAAACAATGCTGGGTGCGCAAAAGTCAAAAAACACGTAACTGTTATGTTTTGGGTATAATAAACGATATTTTTTATTTTTCAATTCCCTGTGGTGAATATATAATTTGTGTTTTAAGATTTACTAGTGCTGCGTCAATAAACAGTGCAGGGTGGGCAAAAGTCAAAAAAAACCGTAATGTGATTTTCGTACGATACACGGTTATTTTTGGCAAAAAACAACCTGGGGGACTAAGATTGTGGATTGAAATTTTTAACTGAAAGGTGGATTTCAACAGTCAAGGGTTGGATAAAAATTGAAATGAAACCTATCTGAATGTATACTGATAATAAAAGTGGAGTTTTGCAGCTAAAAAGAGACCTGCAGTTACTAGAAATGATGTGTATCCAATAAAAGTTCAGGCTGCCCAATATCAGGAAATATTTAAATAGCAAACTGTTATTTAATTAATAAAGTATTCCACTACAATGTCTCCCAAAAGTCTTGGGTGAACTTTATGCAGTTGTTCTTTATAGTTAGAGCTTGTCTGTGTTTGCCCACGGGCCCCCCCCCCCCCTCCCCGCTCCCACCGCCGTGAATTTACAGCGGTAGATGCGTTTTTAAAATTCTCTAGCTAATTTACAAAAAATCTTCAAATCTCTTAATCTAACTAAATTAAAAGGGGATCACAGCTAATAGTAAAAGGTTTCTTCTGTGCAGAAATAGACTAATTTCGCCTGAGCTGTTTGGCCCACAGGCAGAACGCGGTCCTATCCCTATGAGACGCTGAGAGACATGAGGCTGAAACAGGAAACGCTGTTCTATGTAAAACGAGGTCATGTGATTTTTCCACCCAATCGAACCATACACATCCCAGTCATGAGTCGCACAACAATCTCACCCTTGCTCTATTCTGTAATTGATTTGCTGGCCGCCAAAATTACAGGAAGCCCCAAAAAAAGGCGCGATCTTAATAGATGATGCACAGATTTTAACCTTAATTATCGCATGATCTGGAAATTTCGATCACCATAAAAACCTTGCCGATTTCAACTTTGTCGATAAAAATCGCTCAACACTAATCATGACGTATCAAACCTATATAAGTTTGCGACTTCCTTAACCCCTTAACGACAGCCCGCCGACTTTAGACGTCGCTGCAGACGAACGACTAGCACCAGCCGACGTCTTTAGACGTCGCTGCAGACGAACGACTAGCACCAGCCGACGTCTTTAGACGTCGCTGCAGACATCAGGGTTTGCGGCACCGCAATTGCGCTGGGATCGGGGCTGTACTACACAGCCTCGATCCCAGAGCATCCCCTGCGAGCACCCTTTAACCTTTTGATTGCGGCGGTGCGTTACAGCAGCACAATCAAAGGGTTTCCCTGCTCTGTCGGGTGATCGGAACACCCGGTGAGCCGACAGAGCCCGGGGAACGGATGCACCGTCAGCTCTGGGGACCTAGAGTGGCCCAGAGCTGTCTGTGTAACAAGCCAGTGACCAGGACACACTATGTGCTGTCCTAATAACTGCCTGTGTCAAACTGACACAGATTAGAATGTATTAGCATATATGAATATGTTTAAATACATTACTAAGTGTAAAAAAAAAATTGTTAAACATTTCTCCCTTCATGGGAAAGTAAAAAAAAAAAAGGAAAAAAAAAAAAAAAAACATAAAAAGTTTTAAAAAAAGAATTAAAAATAAAAATAAAATAAAATATAAATTATTTAAAAAAAATAATTGTACATAAATTACACACACAAAAAAAACTACACATTTTTGGTATCCACACAACCGTAATAACCTGTAGAATTAATCTAACAAGCTATTAAGGGCTTGTTCACACGACGTTTTTGTGATCCGTTTAACGGATCCGTTTTACGGATCCGCAAAACGGATCTAACAATTGTCAGTGTGATTAACATTGAGTTCAATGGAAAAAAGCGCATCGCTGTTTCTCACGGGAGATCGGCGATGCGCTTTTGAGAGCTCTCCTGCAGCGCTTTTCGCATCCCCCTTTATAGAATTGACAGGGTCAATTCTTCTTGCGATTTAGCATAGTGAAAGCCCATAGGAGTAAATGGAGTTCGCTTTTTGGCACCTGTCCAAAAGCGCTCCAAAACTCCGGGCACGTATCAGCTGCGCTTTGCATCCTGAAAGCGGATGCGAAAAGCGCAGTGAGCGGCTGCAGGTGGATCGCGGGACCGGATCGCGGGACGGCGCGGATGCAGCATGTGAGCGGGGCAGGAGACACTGAATGGAGGTGCGGGCAGCAGCTGATTGATTAGGAATGGAGGTGCGGGCAGCAGCTGATCAGGAATGGAGGTGCGGGCAGCAGCTGATTGATTAGGAATGGAGGTGCGGGCAAGCTGATTGATCAGGGAATGGAGGTGCGGGCAGCAGCTGATTGATCAGGAATGGAGGTGCGGGCAGCAGCTGATTAGGAATGGAGGTGCGGGCAGCAGTGATTGGGAAATGGAGGTGCGGGCAGCAGCTGATTAGGAATGGTGGTGGGGGGCAAGCAGTGATTAGGAATGGAGGTGGGGGCGGCAGCTGATTAGGATTGGAGGTGCGGGCAGCTGATTAGGAATGGAGGTGCGGGCGCAGCTGTCAGGAATGGAGGTGCGGGCAGCAGCTGATCGGAATGGAGGTGCGGGCAGCAGTTGATCAGGAATAGTGGAGGGCGGGCAGCAGCTGATTAGGAATGGAGGTGCGGGCAGCAGTGATTAGGAATGGAGGTGGGGGCAGCAGCTGATTAGGAATGGGGTGCGGGCAGAGCTGATTAGGAAGGGAGGTGCGGGCAGCAGCTGATCAGGAATGGAGGTGCGGGCAGCAGCTGATCAGGAATGGAGGTGCGGGCAGCAGCTGATTAGGAATGGAGGTGCGGGCAGCAGCTGATTAGGAATGGAGGTGCGGGCTATGGAGGTGTTGGGAATGGAGGTGCGGGCAGCAGCTGATTGATCATAAAAGGAGGTTCGGGCAGCAGCTGATCAGGAATGGAGGTGAGGGCAGCAGCTGATTGATTATAAAAGGAGGTTCGGGCAGCAGCTGATCAGGAATGGAGGTGAGGGCAGCAGCTGATCAGGAATGGAGGTACGGAGAGAGAGACAGAGAGAGAGAGACTCTCCCCTTTCTAAAAACGTATCCGGAAACTGCATCCGTAAAACGCAAGTGAAAAAAAGGTAAAAATACGGATCCAAATAAAGTATCAAGTCTTGCGTTTTTCAGATGCGCTTTTCGGATGCGCTTTTCATGTGTCAAAAACGGATCCGTAAAAAGGATCCAAAACGTCGTGTGAACAAGCCCTAAGTGTGAAATGTGAATGGTGTAAAAAATAAAAAAATAAATAAATAAATAATAAAAAAAAAAAATGCAATTATTTATAAGTGAACTTAAACTATTCCCCCATAAAGTACAGCTTGTCTCGATAAAACGAGGCCTCATACAACTGCGTCATTGAAACAATAAAAAAGTTACAACTGTTGAAACGCGAGGAGGCAAAAACTAAAAAAAAATGTTCTGGTCATTAACTACTTTTCAGGCGTTCGGCTTAAGGGGTTAAAGTAAACAGAATTGTATGCACAATGCAATAGCTGTGTGTGTGTGTGTGATTCTCTTCTCTCAGCTGAGACATACAACCTGAATTTGGAACAGAGATAACAACTGGATTAGGAATGGATTAAAAGTGAAAATCCATTTCTCACACACATACATATATACATATATATATATATATATATATATATATATATTTTATATATATTTATATTATTATAAGAGAGAGAGAGAAAAGGGGAGAGGAGGGGGAGAGAGAGGAGAAGGAGAGGGTTTTCCCAATGGTGACTGTCACTATTTTTAAAATTTTATATATATGTATTTTATTTATATATATATATCTCTCTCTCTCTATATATATATATATATATATAGAGAGAGAGAGAGAGAGTTAGTTTCCTAATGATAGTTGTCAATAGCCTTTTTGTTGAGACTTGCCTGTTCTGGCAAAAGTTTGGGAAATATGCTTGATTTCTAAACTTTGACAACAATACTGATTTTACAAATGTAGACCTGTACATTTTTTTTCAATCAGGAGATCATCTACTTATATAATCTATTTTCTGTATTTCTCAGGTTTAAACATTGTTTTTGTCATCTCAGAAATGGATGCTGAACATGTTGTGAACAATGATTTTCTAAATAATCAAGAAACCCAGCTCAAAGAAAAAGTATATAAGTACAATAAATATTTGAGGAGTTCATTCTGACTTCAAGCTCCATTTTCTCAAGAATAATTTATCCACATCAAGTAGACATGCTTAGAATTACTTGCTATAATAAACATTATATGGTCATAAAACACTGTTGAAAACTTAATGAAAAATCATAGATTCTTCTATTTATATAAATATTTATTTATTTTTGCAAACTTCAATTTTGGTACTGTGACTAAATGTGTTTGATTCTAAATGAATTACTTTTATTATGGAAAAATATACAGAGTACATGAGTTTACATCTGGAAAAAACGAGTAAGCCACATGCGGTGCTGTTCTCAAAGAGAACGGAATATATCAACCTCATTTTATACTATCTACAGTTCTTGTTACTGTGATGTTTAATTTATAGTGCGTTCGTTTTCAGACCAGGACTACATTTTTATTTACCATAGCTTTGATTTTAATATTGCACCTATAACCTCAATTGATATGTACTTATCTACATCTTTGCAACTAATCTATTTCTAGCATGCACTAATCTAAAAACTGCCACACACTGTCATCTCGGGGATCAGGGGAAGCATAGCATAATTTTTCATTTAGATATGTTGGACTATACTCTTTGAGCATCATCATTATTTTTACTTAAGATAATGCTGTAGGTTTCCCTGCGGTCTTATGTAAAACCAGAGATAACGCCTTGCCGTATTATAATGAGTTGTGCCACATAGCACACTTATACTACATAGTAGTTTTTTTTTAACATTTATTACTACAGGTTTGTAAAGACATTGGTGAATAAAACAACAAACATAAGTCCAATCGCTGTTACAATAACAGGGTCAGTTAGTACTGTTACGGTGGAAGGGTCAGTAGGGACTTTACGGAAGGCACACAGGAATTCTTGGAGATCCACAGTCAGCAGGTCCCCTTTTTCCCAGAAGGGTGAGGCCAAGGAGTCACCTGTGAGCAAGCTAACAATGAAAGCCACTTTGACTGATAAGGGGAACGGTGTGCCAGACCTTCAAAGTTTATAGTACATTGGGGTTTTTAAACCTGTACAGTTTTTAAAGGGCCCCAAAAAAAGCGGGATAGCAGAGGCAGATACAGGCTGGGACTGGCAATGGCAATGTAAGGCGGAGCTTCTACAGGTAAAGGTACAGAAGCCAATGTAGACATAACCTCATCAAGATGGGAGGTAACCAACTGTAGTTTCTTAAAAATTTGCTCCAGATGAACGCCATGACAGTTGACTACAGCCACAAGGTGTTCGGTGTCAGGCAGGGTTACATTGGCAAGATCCATGGTCAGTTTGTACTGTTAAGATAACGGGGTCAGTTGGTACTGTTACGGTGGAAGGGACTGGCCCCCCAAACCACGGGGAATTAGGATTCTTGGGCCATTTTGAGGGGGAATATATCAGACCACACCAGAGGCCCCCGGTCTTCATCAAAGCCTGGCACAAGGCCACCAAATAGCTGCGGGCAAAACCCCAAGGGCACTACCCCTTTACTTTTACCCCAGTAACGCGAATGCGGACGTAAAAGCGGTACAGACAGAGGTTATGGGTGACAACCATAGACTTGCAGCAAAGTCCCAGACAGGTAGCAGACTGGTATGGCGGCAGGAAACAGCAGAATGATAAACTAGTAAACCAGGGGTTAAAGCAGGTAACACTGGAAGCAGCAACCTCACAGAATACATGGTTAATGGTCAATGAAGAATACAAAACACAACAAACTGACCCTGGAGCAGAGACATGAAGTTCCTTAAATCAACTGATGTCACAAGTCATTGGACAGGTAATTAGGGAACTGTCCCTTTAAATCTAAGTAAAATGCCAGACATGTGCCCTCGGGGGGTGCACTTGTATGCACAGGATGCCATGGAGCAGGAGCGAGAATAGGTGAGTTGAACCTGTCAGCAGACACAGCAACAGGTGCGGGGTCATGGGAGACAGCAAAGCAAAAGTAGCCGCGGCCCAGAGGGTGCCATGGCAGGGACCTGAAGAAAACAGGGACAGCACGGAGCACGGACACCCCAATCCGGGGGCAGGGATCTTGGCACAAACCATGACAATCGCATTGTGTGGCTGAAGTTTTACTACTTTACTATCCGGTGATATATTGTAGCTATTTTCCAAAAGGGCCACAATCAGAAGGGAAAACTTGGAGGTGGATATTGTATGTGGGCTGGTGGGGATTTTGTGCCAGAGTTGCTTTTTTTTTCCCCCGTTGGCCCTGTAGGAAAAACTCTTTAAATTTAATGATAAAGTCATTTCAGTCAACACACAGATTCATACAGCTAGTATAGTTCATTGGGTGCAGCATACACTCTCACTGCCTGGGTGCCTCCAGGTGACATTTATAATCAGAACGCATTCTATTATTTATCCCTATGACTGTGTGATGGGAAGGTTCATATCTCCATTCAGCTTTCCCTTTCTTATTTCATTGTTAAAAAAAGAAGAGAAAAAAAAGAACGGTTGTCCATTGATTTCTCTGGGGTTTGTAGGTTTTCAGCTTGATTCAGTTTGTCTCTGTTCCATCAGATGTCAGTTTTCTTTACAGACAAAATAGTATAGCATGCTGTAATATTGTATTCATGAAAAGAAAATGGATATCTGATGGAAAGAATCCTTCCTATTTTTTATATTCAAGTCAATGGAAAATGGATACAAATGGATGGATATTCATTTGCATTATTCTTTACATATGTTAAACGGATCCATTAATCTTTCTGGTCATGCACAGACAAATTGCATCACATTTTAACCTGTTCCTGACAGCGGTCACAATAATTTGATTCTTCATTTTTTCCCTCTCCGCCTTCCAAGAGCCATAACTTTTTATTTTTTCCCCTATAAAATAGGTTTAAATGAAAGGGCTGTACCATAGGGAAAATTTTAAATTTGGGAAAATCCCCCAAAATTTTCTAAGCAGGGGTGAAAAAGTGAAAAAAAAATTTACTTGTGCCATGTTTGCGGGGCTTTTGTTTTTATGTAGTTTAATTTTCGGTATAAATTATGTGTTAGCCTCTAATTTTTGTTAAAGGGACCCCAAAAAATTTGGGAATACCAAATATATACGATTTTCGTTAGTTCCAGACTTTTTAAAATGGGAAAATTCTCATTTTTTAAATTTGCTCTGCAGTGCCCCCTTTTTTATGCCAATAAATTTGTGTTCTTACACCTATGGACCTAAGTGAAGATGCATTTTTTTTAGACTGAAAATATTTTCTTTTATTGGTAACCCTTTTTTTTGGATATCATTCAAATTTTTGATCAAAATTTTTATTCCAAATTTTTAGAGACATGGAAAATTTTCAAATAAAAGTAGGGTTTTTGGGGTTTAAAATTTTAATTCTGAGGGGGGGGAAAAAGGGGATAGGAAAAAATTGTCATAATTTTTAAAAGATCCCGATTTTTTTGGGTATGAATTTACCAATTATGGGGTAAATTTTTTATTAGTTTAAAAAGGAAAAAGGGGGTTTTATTTGAAATTTTAATATTTTTTTTTTAATTTTTTTACTTTTAAAACCCTTTTTTTTTTAAAAGTTAACATCAAGTACCCCTAGAGGACTTGATCTTGGGACAGGAAGTAATAGAAAATAAAACAGGGGGGCTTTCAGTGACCGTGGAAGCGATTTGGTTTCCCTGCATCTGGCTGCAGGAGGTGTCGGGGTGAGCAAAAATGGGGCAGCACCATTTCTCATTTATTAACTCCCCCAATCATGATTTCTGTGCCATCTAAAAGGGGAAAAAGTAGTGTTTGCGGAAAGGGGTTGGGCCAGGCCCAATTACTGAGTAAGGGGGCCCTTACATAGAACCTTACCCCCATGAAGACGTTGGCCCTTTATTTTTGACGATTATTATCCCACCAAAAATTTTTTTTCGGATGGTATTTACGTTTTAATCGGGTTTTTTAGATCACGCGATAATTTTAAAAGGGTTTAAAAATTTTGGATTTCTATTAATATCCCCCAAATTTTTGGCAAATTTTTTTTTCCCCCTTTATTTTGGGGGGGCCAAAAATCAGCCTTTTCAGAAAAAGACAGGGGGAGAATTTCGTTTTTTGAAAGTCATGACTGGGAGGGGTAAGGTTGCAAATTGGGTGGAAAAAAACACATGACCCCGTTTTTTCAAAAGAAAAAGCCCTTCCTGTTCATTTATCATTGTGTTTTTTGCATCTCATAGGGAGTAGGACATGCGCTCTTTCCCCTGTCCAAAAAAGCCCCCAGCAAAAAGCTCAGGGGAAAATTATTCTATTTTTTTTCCCCAAGGACAGCTCTAAATTTTTAATGTGATCCTTAGAAGTTATTTAGATCAGAGATTTGCAGATTCTGGGTAGTTAGGCGAGAATTTTAAAGGGAGCTTACCGCTTAAAGTCACTGGGGGGGGGGGGAGGGCCCCCGGGGGGGGGAAACACGAAAACTCTATAAAGGATCGGGAAATTTTGTAAAGGCCCCCAAAACCTTTTTTTGACAGCATTGCCTATATTAGGATACAGATCTTTTCTAGTAACTGCGGGTCTATTTGTTAGGTGCAAAACCCCCTTTTTTATTATCATATAATTTCAGATGGGTGTTTTTTTTCAATTTTCCCCAGCCCGTTTTGTTGATATACCCATTTTCAGAAAATTTTGAAACAGAAATTTTTGTAGTCCCACATTTTAAGGTCCAAAAAAATACCTTTTTTTATCCCGTATACTTTTCAGACAGGTGTTTTTTTAATTTTGTCAGTAGCTTTGTTGATAATCTTTTTTGCAGAAAAATTTGAATACAGAATTTTTAGTCCCACCTTTTGATAGGTGCCAAAAAAATCCCTTTTTTTATCCTGAACACTTTTCAGAAAAGTGTTTTTTTTTCACTTTGGCGCAGGCCAGCTTGTTGATAAGCCACCTTGCAGTTAAATTTGAACCCAGCCTTTGTATCACCACATTTACTGAAGGTCCCAAAAAATCCCCTTTTATTTCCCGTATACATTTTCAACGGGTGTTTTTTTCATTTGGTCGATTCAAGCTTTGTTGATAGATCTACTTTGCATTTAAAATTTTGAATACAGCAATTTTGTAGTCACCCACGGGTGATTGAAGGTCCAAAAAAACCCTTTTTTTACCCGTAACATTTCAAAGGTGTTTCAGATGGGTAAGTCTGGCCATGGCAGCGGGCCCTCCTGTTAACGATGCTGACAGCAGCACTGGGCCCCACCGTTAGGGGCAATCAGGAAGCTTCAATTTCTCTAAAAAAAAGATTTAAAAAGGTGTTTCTTTTTGGGGGTTAAGTAGTGTCAAAAAGGGGCTCCAGGGTGGACACAAATTGCACAATTTGGGCTTAAAAATTTTCGGGGCTGGATCAATGGGGTCGCTCATTTGATCCCAGGGGATTTTCCCTAATCAAGAAGAAGGATTTGGGGAAAAATGAAACCATTGAATTGATTGGCTGAATCCTCTCAAAGCCCAAAGGGGATATTCTTCTCAACTAAGAAAATTTTTTTGGGTGATTTGGACATTTGTATTACTTTATGGGGGTGCGGACGAAAAACACAAACTACATGTGGGAAAAAAAAACCCCTTTAAAAAATGCAGGGAGGGGTTTTATGTTTGTTGTTTTTCACACTTTAAAAAAAAAACCAAAAAAAAGGGGAAAAATGTAAAACTATAAAAAAAACTTCCCTAAAATAAATTTTTTGTAAACAAAAGTTCAGTTACCCCAAAAAATAACATAAATGAGAGATGGACAAAATAGCATAGTGGCACTTTGTGATCTGTGGGGGGCAAACAGGTTTAGGGGGGCTGCTGTGGCCCCGGCCCGGGATAGTCTAAGTCCCCGGGAAAAATAAAAATGGTGGTTGAAAGACTCCTATTTCCGGCCCCTTTTAAATTTTGTGGGTCAAAACAGGTTTAATGGTCATTTTTTTTGGTAAAAGGACAATATAGTTAATGTCCAGTTCAACTAAAATGGTGGTTTAAAGGAACCCCTTTTCCCCGCACTTTTTAATCTGTGGAAAAAAAAGGACAGGTTTAATGGTCATAAGGGGGTAAAGGGGGGGACAGATATAGTTAAATGTCCAGTTCAATAAAAAGGTGGTTCAAAATCCTTTTCCTGGGACATTTTTAATTTGGGGGCCAGACAGGGTTTTAAAGGGCATACTGCGGTCCAGGACAGGTATTTGTCAATGTCCCCGTTCAACCCAAAATGGTGGTTCAAAGACTCCTTTTCTTTCAAATTTTTAAAACTGTGGGTCAAAAGGTTTAATGGTCCTTTCTGTGTTTCGAACAGGTATAGTCAATGTCCAGTTCAACCCAAAATGGTGGTTTAAAGACTCCTTTTCCCCCTTTTTTTTTAATCTGTGGTCAAGGGCAAAGGTTTTTTTTTGGGCATAAATGCCCACAAGGGCAGTTATTTGTTTTTAAAAACCCTTCAACCAAAAATGGTGGTTTAAAGACTCCCTTTTTTCCGGGACTTTTTAACTGGGTTCATGCAGGTTTGGAGCTCATGCTGTGTTCCGGGACAGGGTATTTCAAAAGTCCAGTTCAAGGGAAAATGATGGTTTTAAATCTACTGCCTTTTGGCACTTTTTACTTTGTTGGGGGCATGCCCGGTTTAAGGGTCATGCTTTTGGTGGGAAGACAGGGATAGTTTAATAGCTGTGATTTTTTTTTCTGTTTGGGTTTTAAACCAATTGTCTTGCCTAAGATGTAGCCCGTATACATTTGCTGTTTTGGATGTTAAAATTCCCGGGCTTCCCCAATCCCGGGTTTGGGTTTGAAAAATTTAAAGGGTTTTGTTCCTCTCCCATAGACTTTAAGGGACCCCCATCGGGGGATAATCTATTATCGGACTTTTCGGATATCTTATTAAAAATTGCCGAACGACTATCGCCCCATGACATAGTAACAAAAATCGCTCTCACAGTGCTCAAAAAATCATTTTCCCGGGTAAGGTTTTAACGATATAAAATAAGAAAAAAGAAAAAAAAACGTTACATTTTTTTTGGGACTGTTTCCTACAACAGATAAATTAAAAAAAATTTTTTTCATTTTTTAAACCCCCTTAAAGGTTAAGCCCTATTTCTAAAAAGCTAAACATGTTTCTTTTTAAAAACTGGAAAAAATTTTTGGTAATGTTTTTACCCTGCCCTTTGTGATTTCAAAATTTTTTTTTCTTTCTACACATTGGGGCTTTAAGTTATCAATTAAAATTTTGGGTCAAAAAAAATATTTTTTGGAAAATTTCAAAATGTTGTAAAAATTTTGGGAAAAAAAAATTGCCATTTTAAAAGGGTTTTTAAAATTTCTGCGTGAAAGAAAAAATTGTCATCCAAAAAAACAAAATAGTGAATATTTAACACTACCATATGCCCTACTTTACTTGGCATCTTTTTAAAAAACATTTTTTTAAATTTTTTTTGGACTTAAGGGGTTCTTTTACATGTAGAAAGAAAAATTTTTAAATTTTTTCCAAGAAAATTTGAACACTTTTTTTTTTTAAATAGCAGCCCCATTCTAAATGTGACTTTCAGGGGGCCGTATGTTGGGAAACCCCTTTTTAGGGGCTTCATAGAAATTAAAAAAACATGGGGTGGTGAATTTTCAAAATTAAATTTTTGTTGAAGATTTTAAATTTTAATGCATTTTTTACTGGAGCACAGTAATGGTGAAAAACAGAAAAGGGAAAATGAATATTTAAATTTTGCTGAAACCTGCTGTTTTTTAGAAAAACCCCATATGTGGTCCCTAGTGGGGCTCTCTGACTCAAACCAAAAAAACCTCAAAAATTAGGAGGAGTACCACTGGATTTGAGGGTCTCATTTTCATTAGGATATTTGTAGGCACCAGGACACTCTTGCGTGCTAAAACTTAATAAACACACTTTAATTTTTAAAATTTCCCCAAAAAAAAAAAAAAAGGTTTAAATGAGTGAATATTTTGACCACAAAAGGTTTTTTTTCCCCAAAAATTTTTTTAGCCTTTTAAACCCCTTTAAAAAAAAAAAATTTAAATTTTTCCAAATTATACATGGGTTTAGCATAATATTTTTTTTTTATTTTCGCAAGAATAGGTAGAATAAAAGCACTGCAAAATTAATTACCCAGAAGTATTCACTGGCCAGTGTGTACTTCTTAAAAACAAGGGATAAGCGAAAACCTACCCCTTGGGTGTTCCAAAAAAAACGCAATTTCAAAAAGGGGGGGGGGGGGGGGGGGGGGGGAAAGGGGGGGGGGGGGGGGGGTTTTTTTTTTTGGGGGTTTTTTATTTTTTTTTTTTTAATCCCAGGAACCCCTTAGTAATTTAAAAGGCCCAATTTCACAAAAAGTGGGTTTAAAAAGTAAAATTCCAAAATGCCTTGAACTGTTTCTCATCTTTAAACACTGCAGCCACAAACTTAAATGTATTTTATGTGACAGAGCAAGTCAAAGTTGAAAGTATTTGTGAAGTGTAAAGAAAATAATATGTGCTTTTCAAAATTTTTGCAAATTAAAAAAACATGTATTCAGCCCCTCTGAGTCAATACTTTGTAGGACCACATTTAGCTGTAATGACAGCTACAAATCTGTTAGGGAATATCTCTACTGGCGTTTCACATCTAGAGGCTGGAATTTTTGCCCATTCTTCTTTGCAGAATAGCTCTACTCGAAAAGATTGGTTTGGCGAATGTTTATGAACAAAAAATTCAATCTCCTAGTTCTCAGAAAGAAAAGGGGTCTTGACTGTGACTGGGCCATTTTAACACATGAATATGGTTTGATTTGAACCCTTCCATTGTAGTTTTGGCTGTATGTTAAGGGTCATTGTTCTGCTGGAAGGTGAACCTATGCCCCGGTCTCAAGTCTTTTTCAGCCTCTGACAGGTTTTCCTCTAGGATTGCCCTATATTTAGCTTCCCAGTCTTTGCTGAAGTAAAGCCTCCCCTCAGCATGATGCTTCACTGTGGGGATGGTGTGTTCAGGGTGATGTGCAGTGTTGACTTTCCTCCACACATAGCGTTTGGCATTTAGGCAAAAAAGTTTAATTATAGTCTCATCTGACCAGAACACATTCTTTTACATGCTTGCTCTGTCCCCTACAAACTGAAAACGGAAACTCTTATGGTTTGCTTTTAAAAATGGCTTTCTTCATGCCACTTTTCCATAAAGTTTTTATGTTATTCACTCTTTGTTAGAATGATTCAGGCGATACCAAATATGTAGGGCTTTCGTTATGTTTTAGTACTTTTAAGAAAATATAAAAAATTCAATTCTGTAACCAGTTCCTTTTTTTGATTTTCCACGTAAGGACCTGAATGAGGGTATATTTTTGTTGGGCTGAAGTGTCTTAGAGAGGTATTCCTTGTCTGAGACCTTTAGAATGCTTCAATTATAAATTCCCATAACATGAACCATCAGGCACAATCATAACCTTCATAGTTTTAAGAGTGCCCTGAAAATAAAATAACAAACATCCCAAAAGGGGCAAGTTGGGAGTAGCTCCCCATAAATAATGTTCACGGCTTTCGATCCCCGGTGTAGCACTTTCATCCTCGCATGGGATCCGGCTTCAGTTCAAAAGCCCAGCAAACCAGGAAAATGAAAAGCAGCAGACGGACCAGCGTGCGTTGAATAGGTGCTTTTCTTTTCTTGACAGAAAAAAAATAAACCCCCTTTTTCAACGCTATCGCGGGCCCCGTCTGTTTGCTTTTTCCCGTGTCTCCCCCTAAAAATACATCTTCTTGGGCAGGCGACCAAGATCCCTAATTGCTAACTCCCAACATCTATCACACACTTCTGTCACTCCCTAAGCTAGGGTACCCATGGGTACTTATGTGTATATTGATGTACTGTCTGGGTGGCAGATTCATTCAATTTTTATGTAAACCACCCTATATTTATAACAGGCTGGACCAATTGAAAACTTAGCATGCCCTTGTTGGCCGACAGCGTCCCCGTGTCTCCTTTTTTCCGGGCCCGTGGCGTTTCCCCTGGTGCCCCCTGTTTTTGCACGCACCTGTCCGGGCGCCTGCATCCTGAAGCATCACCATTCTCTTCCCCCAAAACTCCCTGGTCCTGTGTGACACGTGCTCCCTTAGGGGCACGCGCCCGGCATGCACTCTATTTAGAGATCATGCTCCTTGGCCCGGGCCCTTTGACCTGTATCTGCTGTCTTAAGGAGTTTCCTGCCCTAGCTGTTTTCATTTCGTTTTTGTCTTCCGAACAAGGCTTGACCCCTTAGCCTGTAGTATGTGACTTGCTTTTCTTCATTTTCACGTTTACCTGCTGTAATCGCGATGCCCTTTGGCCCCATTCCTGTGCTTGGGCCCCATACCTGCTGTTACTGGATCATTCAGTAGTCTCTACCTACCTGGATGTGCAAGTTTCCCCCGCTACCCTGGACTCTGTACACGTTTAAAGGTACACTGCGGTGCCCGTCTCCATTCCCGTACCGTCAACCCAGACGTGCACTTTGGCTAACCAACGCCTGTATCTACCATTTAGCCCACAGTGGGCCCAGAGGATCCACCCATACCCGCACGTTTCCGAACCAGGTTTTTGGGTTCGGACATTCATCCTTTGTTTCCCCCATACACCCTTATAGATTCTAAGCTCTCACAAGCAAGGCCCTCACACCTCGTGTCTCATCTGTAAATAGCTTTTTATTGTGTAATGTCTGTCTTTTTGCCCGTACTTATATCCTCTAAACTGTAAAGTGGGGTGGGAATTTTTTTGAGCTATATAAAAAAAATTTTTTATTATTATACCCAAAATGGCTGAGAGGTGTGGGTTTCTCTTTAGGGACTGCTAGAGAGCAGAGTGGGGGGTCCCCTGCTCGGTACTCCAGAAAGAGGATATGAGGCGCCTATTTTCATTGTAGTTTTTGTGGGTTACAGGAGTGGCTGTTTAAAACTAAAAAAAAAGAACAACAACAACAGTAAAAAACCCCTCCTCCCCAAACCTCATCTCCTCTTCTTTGGAGTCTGGAATCTATGAGTCATTATTATACTATATCTGATGTGTATGCCATGATTGTGTCAGAAATAAATACTCAGAAATACAGAATACAGAAACAGTTTTTATTGAATTGTTTGTTTAGGTTGCTTAAAATAACATATATAGCTCGACTGCGCCGGTCATTCAGTGCCCATCATAGCAGTGCCTGCCATAAAAATTCACCATAACAGTGCCACATTAAGCCCATAGAACATTTCCCCCTACAGCATAGTGGCCAACTTTTGAAAATGAAAAAGCAGGAGACTTCAGTGGACACGCCTATCTTGTCGGTATGTCACGCCCCTTCAAAAAGCCACACCCACTCACCTAACTGCATAACGGCTTTGGAAAAAAAGCCAGGTAGATCCCTTAAGCCAGGTAGTAACCCCCCCTAACCAGGTATGCCCCCTTTCAGGCAGGTAGATGCCCCTTTAGCCCAAGTAATGCCCCCCCCTTTTAGCCAGGGAGAGCCAAATTTGTAGCCAGGTAGATGCCCCCCTTTGTTAGCCAGGGAGGGGCCCCCCCTTTGTTTTTTGCCAGGTAGGTGCCCCCCTTTGTTACAGGTAGGGCCCCTTTTTTAGCCGGTAGTGCCCCCTTTTTAGCAGGGAGGCCCCCCTTTTTGCAGGTTTGGGCCCCCCCCTGTTGCCAGGTAATGCCCCCCTTGTTTGCCAGGTAGTGCCCCCTCTGTTGCAAGGAGATGCCCCCCATTTTTTGCCAGGGGAGTGCCCCCCCCTGTTGCCCGGTGTGCCCCCATTGTTTTCCAGGTAGTGCCCCCATTGTTGCCAGGTGTGCCCCCTCTGTTGCCCCGGTAGTGCCCCCATTGTTTCCCGGTAGGCCCCTCTGTTTTCCCGGTAGTGCCCCCCCTGTTGGCCAGGTAAATGCCCCTCTGTTGGCAAGGTAAATGCCCCCTCTGTTGCCCGGTAGTGCCCCCCTCTGTTGCCAGGTTATCCCCCCATTGTTCCAGGTTTGTGTCCCCTCTGTTGCCAGGTAGTGCCCCCATTGTTGCCAGGTAGTGCCCCCATTTTTGCCAGGTAGTGCCCCCCCCCCCTCTGTTGCCAGGTAGTGCCCCCATTGTTTGCCAGTAAATGCCCCCTCTGTTGCCAGGAGTCCCCCCTCTGTTGCCAGGTAGTGCCCCCATTTTTTTGCCAGGTAAATGCCCTCTCTGTTGCCAAGTATGCCCCCTCTGTTGCCGGGTAGTGCCCCCATTGTTTGCCAGGTAAATGCCCCCTCTTTTGCCAAAGGTATGCCCCTCTGTTGCCAGGTAATGTCCCCTTTTTTGCCAGGAAAATGCCCCCTTTTTGCCGGGTAGTGCCCCCTTGTTGCCGGGTTAGTGCCCCCTTTTTGCCAGGTAGTGCCCCATTTTTGCCAGGTATCCCCCCTCTGTTGCCAAAGTAGTGCCCCCATTGTTGCCGGGTAGTCCCCCCATTGTTGCCTGGTAGGTGCCCCCATTGTTGCCGGGTTATGCCCCCTTGTTGCCAGGTAGTCCCCCCCATTGTGCCAGGTATGCCCCCTCTGTTGCCAGTAGTGCCCCCCAATTCCCCGTTGCCAGGTAGTGCCCCCTCTGTTGCCAGTTAGTGCCCCCATTGTTGCCAGGTATTTGCCCCCATTGTAGCCAGGTAGTGCCCCCATTGTAGCCAGGTACAGCTAATAAAAATAAAATAATAAAATCCACTCACCTCACCAGGCTCCTGCAGCGCTGCCAGCTCCTGACCGATCTCCTCAGTGGCGCAGGGGGACTGAGTGCAGCCGCGCGTCACTTCCCCTGTGCCGCTGACCTGTATGTAGAGCCGGCACAGGCGCTGTACATACAGGGGGAGAAGGAGGAGGGAGCGAAACCCCCCTGCCTCCTCCCTGCACCCGTGAAACTCAGGCGGGTGAAGCGGCAGCTGCGGGCCCCTTCCCCGCCTGTGGAACGGACCGGCGGCGCCAGAGTAGCGCACTAGTGCTACTCCGGCGCCGCGGCCTTTAAAGAACCCCCGCCGCCTGCTGGCGGGGGAAATGCCCAACTCTCCCGGGGGGCGGGGGGGGACCCCAAATAGCGGGACCCCCCCGCCAAAAACGGGAGAATTGGCAAGTATGCCATACAGTGCCCATCATAACTGTGTCAAAAATTACTGCGCCAGCCATATAGTGCTAAACCTAAAGGGCGACATGTATGAATCCTGACTCTGACAGGCCAGTTCTAAATAGCTTTCAGGCAGTGTAGAATGCTCCAGAATGTATGAACCTGTTCTTCGGCAGGTCGTACATACAGATGCATTGTAGTGCCAGTACGATAAGTCTGGCTGAGGCAGACCACCTTTAACTTGGTCTGGCTTTTCTAACTGTTCTGCACCTAAGTTTGGCGTCCCATATTCATAAACGTTTCTACTTCTAAGGATGTGGTGCGACACGCCCCTAGAATGCCCCTAATCTTTAAGAAGTAGACAATTTTATCCATATAATCTCCTCTCTCATTCCCTCACCTATGTACTCATCCCACACGCTATTTTCCCTCTTCAACCACCCCAAACCTCCAGCTCACATATTACTGCACAAACGTCGCTCATATTCATCACTGAACCATCTGCTGTCTCTTTTTATTCTCCTGCTTCTTGCTGCAGGGGACATCTCTCCTAACCTCAACCCACCCTCCTTTACTGCTCATCCCACCTCCTCCTTCCATAGAAACCCTGCTAACCTGCTTGCTATTCGCTGTATGTCTTTTCCTGCCCCTTTTAAATGTGCTCTATGGAACGCCCGATCCGTCTGCAACAAACTCACTGCTGTTCATGACCTGTTTCTCTCCAACTCCCTCAACCTACTGGCCCTCACAGAAACATTGCTCCAGCAATCTGACACCGCTTCCCTTGCCGCTCTCACCTATGTTGGCCTACACTTCACCCACACCCCCAGACCTGAGAACAGGCCGGGTGGAGGAGTCGGCATACTTCTCTCTCCGCACTGCCCCTTACCAGGCCCATTCCCCTGTACCTTCACTCACTTTCCCCTCCTTTGAGGTCCAAAACCCTCAGACTCTTTCGGCCATTTTCCCTCCGATCGGCTTGTGTACAGACCCCCTGCTCACCCCGCCAGTTTCTGGTCATTTTGCTGCCTGGCTCCTCATTTCCTCTCTATGAAATACCCACTCTCATCATGGGTGATTTCAACATCCCCATTGATGACCCCATGTCTCCTTCTGCCTCTCAATTTCTTTCACTAACCTCTTCACTTGGCCTCTCGCAGTTTACTGACTCTCCAACCCACAAGGATGGGAACTCTCTTGATCTGGTCTTCTGTCATCTTTCCTAAATTTTTCTAACTTCACTAATTCTCCTTATGCTCTCTCTGACCACAACCTTATCTCCTTCGTTATCATTAAATCTCAGCCTTCTCTGGACAAACCTGCTCCTCACACATTCCGAAATATCTGCTCCATTAATACTCAGGAACTCACAGACACCATACAATCCTCACTGCCCCCAATCTCCTCCTTCTCCTGTAGTGACCAGGCTGTCAAACATTACAATGAAACTCTCACAACCACCCTGGACATGTTGGCACCACTCACACACTGCACCATCAGAGTCAGATGCCCGCAGCCTTGGCACATGCCTCAGACTCGCTTCCTGCAGTGCTTTTCCAGGTGTGCTGAGCATCTGTGCAGAAATTCGAAGCTACCTGCAGACTTTCTCCACTACAAATTCATGCTCAGAACTTATCACACTGCCCTTCACAGCGCCAAACAAAAATATTTCACCTCCCTCATCTCAACACTACACAACAACCCAAAACGCCTGTATAACACCTTCCACTCCCTCCTCAGGCCCAAAGCTCAGGCCCCAGTTACTGACCTCTGTGCTGAAGACCTGGCCACTCACTTCAAAGAGAAAATTGAAAATATCCGGCTAAACATATCTCAGTCCCCAAGTAATACCCATCCCATCCCCTCCCGTACGTCCTCTAATCTACTCTCAGTCTTTGACCCGACGACAGAGGAAGTAGTGTCCAGGCTTCTCCTGTCTGACGCCCCACCACCTGCTCTACTGACCCCATTCCCTCCCACCTCGTCCAGTCTATTTCTCCAGCTGTCCTCTCTCACCTTACTGCAATCTGTAACCTCTCTCTCTCCAGTGGGATCTTTCCATCTTCCTTCAAACACGCCATCATAACCCCTTTACTAAAAAAAAGCCGACTCTGGACCTGTCCTGCGCTGTTAATTATCAACCAGTCTCTAATCTGCCCTTCATCTCTAAACTCATGGAATGCTTGGTCTACTCTCGCCTAATCCGCTATCTCTCTACTCTCTCTTCTTGCCCCTCTGCAATCAGGTTTCTACACCCTACACTCCACGGAAACTGCCTTAGTTAAAGTCTCAAATGACCTCCTAACAGCAAAATCTCAGGGTAACTACTCCTTGCTGCTTCTCTTGGATCTCTCTACAGCGTTTGACACTGTTGATCACCAACTTCTCCATAGCATTCTCAGTGCCATTGGCCTCCAGGAAACCGCTCTCACTTGGTTCTCATCTTACCTGTCTGATCTCTCCTTCAGTGTCTCTTTTTTCGGATCTACGTCCTCTTCTCTACCTCTTGATGTTGGAGTTCCTCAGGGATCAGTTCTAGGTCCTCTCCTCTTTTTATTGTACACAGTCCCCATTGGACAAACTATCAGCAGATTTGGCTTCCAGTACCATCTCTATGCTGATGACACCCAATTATACACCTCCTCCCATGACATCAGTCCTACTCTCCTACAAAACACCAGTGACTGTCTGTCCGCTGTCTCTGACATCATGTCCTCTCTCCATCTGAAACTAAACCTCACTAAAACTGAATTTTCCGCCATCTAGTAACCAACCCCCCTCCTCCCCCGCTATTTCTGTTTCTGTATGTGGTACCACCATTTCTCCTAGGCAGCAGACCCACTATCTGGGGGTTATATTAGATTCTGATCAGACATTCACCCCATATATCCAATCCCTTGCCCGCTCCTGTCACCTGCACCTCAAGAACATCTCCAGAATCAGTCCGTTTCTCACTGTGGAAACAAGTCAAACTCTCATTGTGGCCCTGATTATTTCTCATCTTGACTACTGTAACTCCCTGCTTATCGGTCTCCCCCTCTGCAAACTCTCCCCTCTTCAATCTGTCCTGAATGCAGCAGCCAGGCTCATATTTCTCTCCAGCCCCCCCATACTAATGCCTCTACCCTGTGGGCAGTCACTGCAGGGGTTGCCCTTTCTGTACAGGATACAGTAGAAACTCAGCACTCTCACCCATATACCTCTCCACACCACTGCACCCCCCCCCCTACATCACCTCCCTCGTCTCTGTCTACCACCCGACCCGCTCTCTCCGCTCTGCTGCTGATAAACAGGTTACACTCACCAATCATCCGAACCTCCCATGCCCGTCTCCAAGATTTCACTCATGCGGCACCAGTTCTCTGGAATATGCTACCGTGGGCGATCAGGCACATTCACAACCCTCATAGTTTTAAGAGGGCTCTGAGAACACATCTTCTCAGTCTGGCCTACCAAGATCCAACATTTGACACTCCCTACACTAGGGCACTCACAGGCACTTATCTGTATATAGATGTACTGTCTGGGTGGCAGGTTCATCCATTTTTCATGTAAACCACCCCCTATTTATGAAACATGGCTGGACCATTGTAAACTTGGCACTTCTCACCGTTTGTTTCACCCATACACCCTAATAGATTGTAAGCTCTCACGAGCAGGGCCCTCGCACCTTGTGTCTCATCTGTAAGTACTGTCACGGTCGGAGATAGTGGATCCTCTGGACAACCGCAAGCGTTTGCGTAAGCCATGCCAGGGAGTGGAATCTAAGTAGGTCCCGGTTTTCACCAGAGCTCGCCGCAAAGCGGGATGGACTTGCTGCGGCGGGAGTCTACCAGGTCGCTACCCCTGACGTGACTTGCTTGAGGAGGCAGCCGAGGTGTAGCGCGGTACAAAATCGTCAGGCAGGCTCGTAGTCGGGGACAGGCGGAAGGTCCGGACAGGCAGCTATGGTTCGTGGTCGTGGACAGGCAGAAGGTCTGGACAGGCGGCAAGAATCGTGGTCGAGGAATGGAAGCAACGGTACGGTACACGGTAATCAGGCAAGACTGGGAACGCTTTCTCTAAAGGCAAATCCTTTAAAAAATCCGGCGGGGTCCCCAGGAAGAGGTAGGCTTAAATAAAGCATGACCGGAATAGCCAATTACCGGTGACTGTCCCAAAAAATTTTTAACACCCCGGGGCGCGTGCGCGCCCTAGGGGGCGGGGCAGCGCGTGCCGAGGGACAGAGCCTGCAGCCTGAAGGAGCAGGGGGATGAGCACACCTGCGGCACCGCTCGGGTGTGTAATGTCTGTACGTTTACCCTTGAATTTGTAAAGTGCTGCGGAATACGTTGGCGTTATATAAATAAAGATTATTATTATTATTAATAAGTATACCAGAAATCTGGTGCAGCACCATTCATACATGTCACAAAAAGTAACAGCAGTACAGTCCCAACGTAAGGCCTCGTTTACACGGCTTATTATGGAACGATTGGGGAGCCGTAGCGCGCCTATTTGCCTGCATACGGCCCAACCGTCCCAGTAACTACGTTAATCCACAGTTCTCATAGAGAACTGTGGATTCCCTCCTCCTCCCCCTCGGGGAATCCGCCGCGGGGGGAGAAATGACATACACATTATTTACGGCGCATACGCCCGGTAATGCAATGTCTTGGGGTCGGCGGGCACTCCCCCCGGGGCCCCCCCCCCCCGTCCCCCCCCCTTATTCAAGCCGTAACTGCGGGCGAAATCCGTCCCGCAAGCCGTGTGAACACTGCCTAACAGTGCCAAACATACAGTGTCAGAATCATGCCCTCTTTTAGTGCCAAAATACATTTGGGGCCTCATAACAGTGCCACCCAAAAAGTTCATCCTACAGTAGCCACCATAACAGTGGCAACCATGCAGTGCCCACCATAACTGTACCTCAGTAAAAGCATCTGTCAAAAGTATGAGGACAAAACACATTTGTGTTATGATGGCTGGTGGCCTCACAGAGTGTTACTGGGGGCAGCACATTCTGCACCCCTGTACTGCAATGACTTAGTTTATTAAACGTGTATAAAATAAAGACTGTGGGGCACATTTATAATGACAATTGTTCCAGAATTATGCAGTAAAAATAATGGTGTACATGCTAAACTCCACATGCATTATGTGTTTCAAACAGTAGATAGACACTTCTGCATGTCACCCAACAGAAGAGGTGTGGTCTTAGCGTGCAACAACATGTGCCAAAGCATGTGGCAAAATTTTTATGCAATAAGTGGCATAAAGTAAGCCAACTACTAGAAGGTGTAAATTTAGACTAGGCAGTCGAAACATGTGCCTGATTTATCAACACTATGATAAATTGTCAGACTGTGGTGCATTGTCAAGTTTACATTGTGTAAGGATTAAACAGCATTAATAAATCTGGTCTGTTTGTTGCCTGAAGCAAGCAATCAGAGTATCTAATTTAATTTTAGAGATTACCATATATACTCGAGTATAAGCCGAGGCACCAACTTTTGCCACAAAAAACTGGGAAAAAAATTATTTACCAAGTATAAGCCAGGGTGAAAAAGCAGCGGCTACTGGTGAAATTTAAAAAATAAAAATGGATACCAATAAAAAATTTAAAAGGCAGGTATAGACAGTTTAATATCCCCCATAGGCAGTTATATGTCCCCCATAGGCCGTTATAGGCAGGTATATGTCCTTATAGGCAGGAATAGGCAGGTATATGTCCCCAAGCAGGTATATTTCCTTATAGGTAGGTTATAGGCAGGTATAGGCCCATAGGCAGTATTGGCAGTTATGGGGAAGGTATATTGTCCTTATGGAGGGTAAAGGCAGGTATATGTTCTTATAGGTAGGGTATAGGCAAGTTTATGTCCTTATAGGTAGGGTATAGGCAGGTATCTGTCCCCATAGGCAGGAATAGGCAGGTATATGTCCTTCTAGGTAGGGTATAGGCAGGTATATGTCCCTAAAGGCAGAAATAGGCAGCTATATTTCCTTCTGGGTAGGGTATAGGCAGGTATATGTCCTTCTAGGTAGGGTATAGGCAGGTATATGTCCCTAAAGGCAGGTATAGGCAGGTAATAGGCAGGTTATAACAAAAAGAAATACAAACACTTACCTCACTCCCTCGCTGTCCTGTCTCCTGGGCACTCTCCATCGTCTTGGGGCTCAGGCAGGGTGATGTCATCAGGCCGTGCACGCAGCGTTATGACACACACTGCCTGTGCCGGAAACTCCGGACGGCCGCAAGTCTGCTTGCGGCCGCCCGAAGTCCACTGCGGAACAGGGAGTGCTCGCTCTCTGCACTGCAGTGGTATCTCTTCTCCTGCATGCGCTCAGGAGGAGTTGCATATAGGGGAAGAGATTGCCGACAGCGCACGGGCCATGGCAGTGCCCGTCGCTGTCAGCTTACTCGGGATTCTGCTATATGCGCTTCCTAAGGAGTCGCATATAGCAGAAGTATCCCTACCGGCGCACAGGCCATTGCAGCGCCCGAGTGCCGACAGTGACTCGAGTATAAGCCGAGGAGGAATTTTTCAGCACATTTTTTGTGCTGAAAAACTCTGCTTATACTCGAGTATATACAGTAGTTTAAAAATGAAATCTGAGCTCTGACTGGTTGAAATGGGCAACAAAATAAATCATAATGTTAAACAGATTAGTAAAGGCCAAGGTAGTTGCCTACTTACATACACATGCACATGCTAGACACACTCAGTGCCTTTATAAACACTTGTCTTATACCACCAGACTGTATATTAAACATACAATACAGAAACGCTACCATATGGTGCACTTATGTTGACCCCAGTGGTGTAGGAAAAAAGGCATCTTCCTATATACTGTAGGGACTCACCTTCAGCCGCCATCTTGGGTCGTCCTAGGGGATATTCCACTCTTGGACCACCGTCCTTTGGTTGAACGGTTGGCATTTTAACACCGGGCACTTGGACACTGTTTTTTTTTTTTTTTTTTTAAGTCTGGCCTCCACCAGCTTTATTTCTTCAGCACAGCACACAGCATACAGAAATAAACGCAAACAAAACCCTGGCCATCTGGCCATCTACTGCACATGCAGGTTCCCTCTTTATATGGGGTCTGGACCTAATGTCCAGTCAGAACAGCCATTTCCATCAGCCTCCACTGGTTACCTTCCAGAGGTCAGCCGCATGCTAGCCTCTGGGCCAAGAGCTTCTCCTCAGCTCTTCGTCACTCCACTTCCAGGAAGCGAACCACATCCCCTGCACACCTGAAGGCCAAGGCCTTTTATAGGAATCCAGAGTCCTATCCAAATCCTGGTCTGGAACATGGGAAGTAGACACCCACCCGACATGTTGTCTACTCCTGACAAGAGCCGACCCAAAACAAACCAAATAAACGTCTGCCAACCACCTAGTGTGGCTGACAATACATATGGCTGGCTCCTATCCCACCAAGGCCAGGTACCCTTGGTGGCATGTTGCTTATACATCTCTGGTATAACTCCACCTAGAGGCAGAAACAGGCAACTACCTGTAGTTGCTCTGCCACAATACATACCTATATATCTACCAACAGGTGGCATCAATACCTGCTTATCTACTGTACAAGGGGTGTATACCTACCTATTTATCTACAGGGGGCATATATAACTACCCATCTACCTTCGAGGGCATCTACATACCTACCTACAGGGGGTATATACAGTCACCTTCCTACCTACAGGGGGTGTATACCTACCTCTATATCTACAGGAAGCCTCTATACATACCTACGGGAGGCATACATACCTACCTACAGGGGGCTGTATATCTACCTACAGGAGCATATATGCATACCTACCTGCAGGGAATCTATATGCATATAGGTATATGTATTCACTGTTATGTGATGATGGCCTGATCTGGTATCTGACTACTTTATGGTCTCTTTATGGGGGTGTTCTAGGTTATATAGGCAGTTATATGTTGTCAGAGTAAATTTGTCCCTGATTGTAAAAGTGAATGCACACCTGTCCCTGACTAGGAGTTTCTATGCTCCGCTTTTACTTTCTTGCCTGTGTTCTTTATTTTAGAAAGTGTGACCAAGGTAAAACTTAAAGGAAGATATTGTATGTGGGCTAGGGAGG
>JAODAL010052597.1:0-25865 GCA_025379985.1 Phyllomedusa bahiana
AACCACAGAAGCATAAAGGACTTACACAGACCCCAAAAACAGCAGTGTGAGACTTACACAACCCCACAGCAAAAAAGGGGACTCCACAACTCCACAGCAGAGGGGGCTAAACAGACTCCACACAGAGGCTACTCCAACAGCAGAGGGAAAGGGACTTAACAAAGGGCCACAGAAACAGAGTAAAACTACACAGCCCCACACAAAACGGGAAAACCCACGACCGGGCAGGGGACTCCACAGCCCAAAAGCAGGGGGGACTCCACAGCAAAAGGGAAAAGGGAAGACTTACACAACCCCACAGACAACGGGTGGATTTTCACAACCCCACAAAAACACAGGGACTCCAAGAAACAGTAAGACTTACACAGACTCCACAGCAGAAAGGGGTAAAGGGACTTACACAACCCAGGTATAACACGGGTAAAGGACTTAAACAACCCACAGCAGCAGCATAAAGGGCTTACACAGACCCCACGACAAGCAAGCGGGGAAAGGGACTTACACAACCCCACAGCAGTAGCAGCGGGTAAAGGGACTTACCAACTCCACAGTAGTAAAGCAGGGTTAAGATTACACAACTACACAGCAGCAGTAGCAGTGAAGGCAAAAACAACTTCCACAGAAAGCAGCAGGTAAAGGACTTACACAGACTAAAACAGCAGGAAGACTTAAAGATCCACAGCAGCGAAGGAAAAGGACTTACACGACTCCACACACATAGGTGGGGGGATTTACACAGACCACACACAAGGTGGACCCACAGCTCCACGCAGCACAGGGGGCTAAACAGACCCAAAAGCACCAGGACCCCACACAGCAGCATGAAGGATTTACACAACCCCACACAGCAGCAGGTGACTACACAGCCCCCACAGCACAGCAGGTGGACTCCACAAACCGCAGCGGGTACCCACAACCACAGGTGACCCACACAGGACATGAAGGACTTCCCAAAAAACCCCACAGCAGCAACAGGTGGACTACACAGACTCCACAGCAGCAGCAGGTGGACTCCACAGCAGGAGCAGGTAAAGGACTTACACAGCCCACACAGCGAAGGTGATGGACTCCCACAGACTCCACACCGCACAAAAAAATTGTTAGAAAACTCTTCAGAAAGTTTCTTAGATTTGCATTTAGAAAGAAAATTAACAACACAAAGGGTGACATTTAATTTCTTCGGGCCAATTTTTTTTGTTTTTTTACGCCCAAAAAACTTTGAAGTCGCATTCTATATATGTAGGAACAGTTGTACACCAAAATTAGGCGCAGTTTGCGCCCGACACTACACATTTATTCCCATTTGCACCAATATACCTATGCGAAGGGATACCACACGCCAATTTTTGAACCCACATACGGAGGTTTGCCTATACACTCATTTTAAAGCATCTTTTTAATTGGGGCGCCTCATTTCTACATTCCCCAAAGATTTTCTGTGCTGCGGGATACCTTTTCCTTTAAAAAAAAGTCTCAATAAAAGCTAAAGAAAGCATCTCGCACATGTTACTTATTTATAGATGCAAATTCCTGATAATTTATTGTAAGAGCAGCGACAGCAGATCCCGCCCATCGCTGGACACAAAGCCGTACCTGGTTAAGCTGTCGCAGCCATTTTCCATAGGACCAAGACCACCGCAGCCCACCCCGCACACCTGGGAAAAAGCTTTCCTGAAAAACAAAGGTTTTTTTCTCAAGTTTTAAAAAAGACAACTCTGCAAACCCTGGGCCCCCCAATCACACCCCCCCGCACCCCGGAAATTTTTTTTAAAGTGAGGATTATTGAACTGAAAGTCCTTTCCCACCAAGTAGAACACGACGCTCGGAAGAAAAACAACTGGTGCAACAGCTGCAAGAATCAGCAGAGCAATGACCTCCGCGCCAAACAGGAAACCGAGGCCAAACCCAAACACTACTAAGCCAACATAGCGATCAAGAGCTTACACACTGAAACGACACCCCAGCAAATTCTGATCCTCAAACACATGTACATTGGGCCCCCTATTTCCCCCCCCCCCATACACATGTACACTGGGCTCAGCTATTCCCCCCCATACACATGTACACTGGGCTCAGCTATTCCCCCCCCATACACATGTACACTGGGCTCAGCTATTCCTCCCCCCATACACATGTACACTGGGCTCAGCTATTCCTCCCCATACACATGTACACTGGGCTCAGCTATTCCTCCCCCCTCCATACACATTTACACTGGGCTCAGCTATTCCTCCCCAATACACATGTACACTGGGCTCAGCTATTCCCCCCCAAACACATTTACACTGGGCTCAGCTAATCCTCCCCCCTATACACATGTACACTGGGCTCAGCCATCCCCCCCACATACACATTTACACTGGGCTCAGCTATTCCCCCCCATACACATGTACACTGGGCTCACCAATTCCCCCCCCAAACACATGTACACTGGGCTCAGCTATTCCTCCTCCCCATACACATGTACACTGGGCTCAGCTATTTCCCCCCCCCCCCCATACACATGTACACTGGGCTCAGCTATCCTCCCCCCATACACATGTACACTGGGCTCAGCTATTCCTCCCCCCCATACACATGTACACTGGACTCAGCTATACCCCCCTATACACATGTACACTGGACTCAGCTATACCCCCCTATACACATGTACACTGGACTCAGCTATTCCCCTCCCCATACACATGTACACTGGGCTCAGCTATTCCCCTCCCAATACACATGTACACTGGGCTCAGCTATTCCTCCCCCATACACATGTACACTGGGCTCAGCTATTCCCCCCCCATACACATGTACACTGGGCTCAGCTATTCCCCCCATACACATGTACACTGGGCTCAGCTATTCCCCCCCCCCCCATACACATGTACACTGGGCTCAGCTATTCCCCCCCCCATACACATGTACACTGGGCTCAGCTATTCCTCCCCCCCCCCATACACATGTACACTGGGCTCAGCTATCCCCCCCCCCCATACACATGTACACTGGGCTCAGCTATTCCTCCCCCCATACACATGTACACTGGGCTCAGCTATTCCTCCCCCCATACACATGTACACTGGGCTCAGCTATCCCCCCCTCCCATACACATGTACACTGGGCTCAGCTATTCCTCCCCCATGCACAGTACAAATGGCTCAAGCTTCCTCCCCCCCATACACATTTACACCGGGCTCAGCTATTCCTCCCCCATACACATGTACACGGGGCTCAGCTATTCCTCCCCCCCCCCCATACACATGTACACTGGGCTCAGCTATTCCTCCCCCCATACACATGTACACTGGGCTCAGCTATTCCTCCCCCCATACACATGTACACTGGGCTCAGCTATTCCCCCCCCCATACACATGTACACTGGGCTCAGCTATTCCCCCCATACACATGTACACTGGGCTCAGCTATTCCTCCCCATACACATGTACACTGGCTCAGCTATTCCTCCCCCCATAAACATGTACACTGGGCTCAGCTATTCCCCCCCCCATATACATGTACACTGGCTCAGCTATGCCCCCCCCCATACACAGTTTCACTGGGCTCAGCTATGCCCCCCCCCCCATACACATGTAAAACTGGCTCAGTTATTCCACCCCCCATATACATGTACACTGGGCTCAGCTATTCCTCCCCCCATACACATGTACACTGGGCTCAGCTTCCCCCCCCCATACACATGTACACTGGGGTCAGCTATTTTCCCCCCCCCCATAAAAAATGTACACTGGCCAGCTATTCCTCCCCCCATACACATGTACACTGGCTCAGCTATTCCTCCCCATACACATGTACACTGGGCTCAGCTATTCCTCCCCCCATACACATGTACACTGGGCTCAGCTATTCTCCCCCCATACACATGTACACTGGGCTCAGCTATTTCCCCCCCCCCCAAATGTTCACTGGGCTCAGCTGTGCCCCCCCCCATACACATGTACACTGGGCTGTTTTTTCCCCCCAATACACATGTACCCTGGGCTCAGCTATCCCCCCCCACATACACATGTACACTGAGCTCAGCTATTTCCTCCTCCCCATACACATGTACACTGAGCTCAGCTATTCCCCCCCATACACATGAACACTGGCTCACTATTTTCCCCCCCATACACATGTACACTGGACTCAGCTATTTCCTCCCCCCCCCCCAACACATGTACATGGGCTCAGCTATTCAATCTGATTCCCTCTAGTGCAACAATGATAGGTCTCTTCTCCGTCTGTCTCCTCGGGAGGCTCTGGATCGGTCCCCCTTCCCTCTGTCTCCTCGGGAGGGTCTGATCGGTCTCTTCTCCGTCTGTCTCCTCGGGAGGCTCTGGATCGGTCTCTTCTCCATCTGTCTCCTCAGGAGGCTCTGGATTGGTCTCTTTTCTGTCTGTCTCCTGAGGAGGCTCTGGATCGGTCTCTTCTCCGTCTGTCTCCTCGGGAGGCTCTGGATCGGTCTCTTCTCCGTCTGTCTCCTCGGGAGGCTCTGGATCGGTCTCTTCTCAGTCCGTCTCCTCGGGAGGCTCTGGATCGGTCTATTCTCCGTCTGTCTCCTTGGGGGGGTTCTGGATCAGTCTCTTCTTAGTTTGTCTCCTGTGGAGGCTCTGGATCGTCTCTTCTCCATCTGTCTCCTCCGGAGGCTCTGGGTCGTCTCTTCTCCATCTGTCTCCTCCGGAGGCTCTGGGTCGTCTCTTCTCCATCTGTCTCCTCCGGAGGCTCTGGGTCGTCTCTTCTCCATCTGTCTCCTCGGGAGGCTCTGGATCGTCTCTTCTCCATCTGTCTCCTCAGGAGGATCTGGATCGGTCTCTTCTCCATCTGTCTCCTCGGGAGGCTCTGGATCGGTCTCTTCTCCGTCTGTCTCCTCGGGAGGCTCTGGATCGGTCTCTTCTCCGTCTGTCTTCTCGGGAGGCTCTGGATTGGTCTCTTCTCAGTTTTTCTCCTCGTGAGGCTCTGGATCAGTCTCTTCTTAGTTTGTCTCCTGTGGAGGCTCTGGATCGGTCTCTTCTCCGTCTGTCTCCTTGGGAGGCTCTGGATCATCTCTTCGTAGTTTGTCTTCTTGGGAGGCTCTGGATCGGTCTCTTCTTAGTTTGTCTCCTGTGGAGGCTCTGGATCGGTCTCTTCTCCGTCTGTCTCCTCAGGAGGCTCTGGATCATCTCTTCTCTGTCTGTCTCCTCGAGAGGCTCGGGATTGGTCTCTTCTCCCTCTGTCTCCTGTGGGGGCTCGGGATCGGTTTCTTCTCAGGTTTTTCTCCTCGGGAGGCTCTAGATCGGTCTCTTTTCCGCCTGTCTCCTTGGGAGGCTCTGGATCGTCTCTTATCCGTCTGTCTCCTCGGGAGGTTCTGGATCGTCTCTTCTCATTTTGCCTCCTCAGGGGGTTCTGGATCGGTCACTTCTCTGTTTGTCTCCTCGGGAGGCTCTGGATCGGTCTCTTCTCCGTCTGTCTCCTCGGGAGGCTCTGGATCGGTCTCTTCTCCGTCTGTCTCCTCGGGAGGCTCTGGATCGGTCTCTTCTCCGTCTGTCTCCTTGGGAGTCTCTGGTTTTCTTACATTTTCTGTGCTCACTCATTATGAGAGTCGTCCACCATGATTTCCTGCGACCATCGCCCGCTCCCTGCATACCATAAGCGCAGATGTCGCCAGATTGTCCTCCATCTGCCGGATTCAATGTCATCCATGTCTTGCAGCTCGTTTCTCTTAAATGTCTTCACTTGTGACCCCAGGAAGACGGAATAATAACAGAGGAGATGAACTATTATATCTAAGGAACCGCGACATCCACCTCCGGTATCGGCCGCATGTGATAGAGAGAAAAGCCTTGTGAGGGGTATCTCCCGGGTCCATCACGTCTCTGATTGGCTGGAACGCTGTTAGTAAAGTTTGTTGAAACAACCTCTCTGCACGTCCACCGTGTCCCGGATCTGCTCTGCTGTCCCCCTCCGGAGATCTCCTGAGCGTGGACTCTGGATATGGCCATCCCTCTCCATCTTGTAGTCTGGGCCCCTCTAGTGCACAGACACGGGGCCCGGAAGCTCTGGCCTTTCCATCACAGTGAAGTGAAAGGAAGGCTTCATTTTGCTTCCCAAAGTCTAAAATGAATGGATCTATGGGGGAGTAAAGCCATTGGGAATGGCGCCATGCGGAGCCCGAGGTTTATCACACAAGCAAAGCCTATAGACCCTCAGTTTCTCAATGAAGCTGTGGCCCCCCTGGATGGAATCACACTCATACCAGATGGTAACAGTAAGAGAGCGCCATGTTTATACTCGGGCACCACAGGGGCCACAACAGCTGAAAAGCAGCAGACGGCACAGAACGACTGCTGCATCGCGCTGGACGTCTACTGAGTCTGGTGGAGGAAAGTGACTCTACATGAAGGGTGATGAACTTCTCCTGTGTCTGGTGGAGGAAAGTGACTCTACATGAAGGGGTGATGAACATCTCCTGTGTCTGGTGGAGGAAAGTGACTCTACATGAAGGGTGAGAAAAGTCTCCTGTGTCTATTGGAGGAAAGGACTCTACATGAAGGGTGATGAAATGTCTCCTGTGTCTGGTGGAGGAAAGTGACTCTACATGAAGGGGTGATGAACGTCTCCTGTGTCTGGTGGAGGAAAGTGACTCTACATGAAAGGGTGATGAACGTCTCCTGTGTCTGGTGGAGGAAAGTGACTCTACATGAAGGGTGATGAACGCTCCTGGTCTGGTGGAGGGAAAAGGGGCTCTACATTTAAGGGGGGATGAACGTCTCCTGTGTCTGGTGGAGGAAAGTGAAATCTACATGAAGGGGTGATGACGTCTCCTGTGTCTGGGAGGAAAGTGACTCTACATGAAGGGGTGATGAACGTCTCCTGTGTCTGGTGGAGGAAAGGGACTCTACATGAAGGGGTGATGAACGTCTCCTGTGTCTGGTGGAGGAAAGTGACTCTACATGAAGGGGTGATGAAAGACTCCTGTGTCTGGTGGAGGAAAGTGACTCTACATGAAGGGGTGATGAACGTCTCCTGTGTCTGGTGGAGGAAAGGGGACTCTACAATGAAGGGGTGATTAATTTGTCTCCTGTGTTGGTGGAGGAAAGGGGAACTCTACATAAAGGGGGTGAGAACGTCTCCTGTGTCTGGTGGAGGAAAGTGACTCTACATGAAGGGGTGATGAATGTCTCCTGTGTCTGGTGGAGGAAAGTGACTCTACATGAAGGGGTGAGGAATGTCTCCTGTGTCTGGTGGAGGAAAGTGACTCTACATGAAGGGTGATGAACGTCTCCTGTGTCTGGTGGAGGAAAGTGACTCTACATGAAGGGTGATGAACGTCTCCAGATATCCGATCAGCGCTTTATTACCGCCGCTGGGGACGTCCACTGTGCATCACAATGATAGTAGCGAGCTTCCTCCTCCTTATGATCATATTAGAAGTCCAGAGTCAGGAACTCCCCAAATCTCAAAGGAAACTAAACCTCACGAGCAGAAGCTAAAATTAGCCGCGCCGCTTCCTGGTGTCCTGGCGCTGCGGCCGCTCATTCAGATGGATTGTAGAGACCTGAATCCACAGAGAAGTCCACGCTACCCCAGGAAACAGTCAGTAGGAGCCAATAGCAGCACAACAGCCCAGAGCCGCCATCGCTCGCTGCAGCCGCGGCTCTGTCGCACTGGTTTCTATACTGACGCCGCCTTCCTCTATGTTTGGAACTTTAAGCCCCTTCTATTCGTGTTGACAGTGTCAGATTTCGGGGCCCCGATCACCCTCATTACAGAGTCTGGAGCGAGGCTCTCGGGGATAGGAGGTGCCATGCGAATCCATCGTCTGGACAGAGATCCACGTAACACTCCCGGCCGCACTGGGCCGCACCATTGGATCCATATTTCCTGTGCTTCGGTTTCAAGTCTTGGTTCTCTCAAAATTGGGGGTTTAAATATTGGGGGGAAGAAGGAAGCACAAAACAAAAAGATTTTTTTCCAAAAAGCCCCAATGGCAGTGGGCCGAACGGGGGGAACCCGATTTGGGGGTGGGCGGGGGCGGAGGCTGGATGGGCAGTGATTGTAATGGCGGCCGAAGGGGCAGTGACCATAATGGATTCCAGACGGGCAGTGACGGGACGGAGGCTGGGGGGGGCAGTGATTGTAATGGCGGCCCCAAAAGGGGGGAGTGACCGTAATTTGGGGGCCCAAAACGGGCCCGTGACGGGAGGAGGGGTGGAGGGCAGTGACGGGGGCGGAGGCCCGGACGGGCCGTGAAGGGACGACGGGCCCGGGGGGCAGTGACCGGGGGGGTTGGACGGGGGGAGTGCGGGACGAGGCCCCGGAAAGGGCCCACGGCCTTTTGGGCGGGCCGTGCGGGGCGGGCGGCCCGGAGGGCAGGTGGAAAAGGGGGGGGGAGGGGGGAGGGAGGACGGGGCGGAGGGGGGCCCGGACGGGCAGTGACGGGGGAAGGGGGTGGAGGGGGGAAATGACGGGACGGAGGCTGGGGCGGGCCCGTGACGGGACACGGGGTGGCGGGCGTTTATGGGGAAGGAGGGAGGAGGGGCCATGCGAAAACCATCGTCTGGAAGAGCCCCCGTAACACTCCCCGGGCCCCAAACCCGGGCCCCCCCATTTGGGTCCATATTTTTGTGCTTCGGTTAAAGTCTTGGGGTTTTTTCAAAATTGGGGGTTTAAGTATCTGGAAGAAGAAGGACGCAAAAGAAACAAATGATTTCCCAAAAGGGAAGGGGGAGTGACCCGAAAAAGGGGACCAAAAAGGGGGGTGAAGGGACGACGGCCCCGGACGGGCGGGTGACGGGACGACGGACCGGGGGGGCAGTGACGGGCGACGGCCCCGGGGGGGGCAAATACGGGGGCCGGGGCGGGGGCAGTGACGGGGACGGCCCGGGCGGGCAGTGACGGGACGAAAGGGGACGGGCAGTGACGGGGGCGGGCCGGACGGGGGAAATGCGGGGCGAACCCCGGACGGGCGTGACGGGGGGGACCGGAAAAGGGGAGTGACGGGGGCGACGGGGCCGGGGCGGGCAGTGCGGGGCGACGGCCGGCCGGACGGGCGGGGGAGGGGTGGGGGCTGGCGGGGCAGGGGGGGCGATGGCTTGGCGGGCCGTGTGGGGGCGGAGGGTGGAGGGCAGTGTGGGATGATGGTGGGCGGGGAAATGGGGAAAGGAGGCTGGAGGGCGTGACGGGAAAGGAGGCTGGACGGGCGTGATGGGGCGATGGCTGGACCCCGGGGGGGAGTGAAGGGGGGGGGCTGGACGGGCCAGTGACGGGAGGGGGGCCCGGGAAAGGGGGGGACGGGAAGGAGGTGGACGGGGGAGTGTTTGGGGGGAGGCAACTGGAGGGGAGTAGGGGCTGGCGACGGGGTGGACGGGCCCGGGGGATTGGGGGGGGGGGCTGTACGGGGGATTTCTGGGGCGACGGGGTGGAAGGGCAGTGATGGGGCGGAGGCTGGACGGGGAGTGATGGGATGATGGCCCGGGGCGGGGAGTGTGGGGCCCGGGGGCTGGACGGGCAGGAGTTTACGGGGCGGGGGGGGCTGGCGGGCAGTGATGGGGCGATGGCTGGAAAAGGGCCCGTTTACAGGACGGGGGGAGGTTTCAAAGCCAAAACCATTTGTCCCGGACAGAAAAATCCAATAACCCCCCCCCCCCCCGCCCCTGGGCCGGGCCCCCATTGGTTCCAAAATTTCCTGTGCTTTGGTTTCAAGTCTTGGTTCTCTCAAAATTGGGGGTTAAGTATCTGGATGAAGAAGGACGCACAGAAGCAAATGATTTCCAACAGCAATGGGCAGTGACCAGAACGGAGACCGGGGGGAAATGAAGGGGGGACGGCTGGAAGGGGGAGTGATTTTTAATGGCGGTTTGGGGCGGGACGGGAAGGGGACGGGGGGGGGAGGGCTGGAGGGCGTGAGGGGCGTAGGGCTGGGCGGGCGTGACGGGGGGCACCGGGCTGGACGGGCAAATGAAAGGGGGGACGGCTGGACGGGGGGAAAATGACGGGGGGACGGAAATGGACGGGCAAATGACGGGGCGACGGCTGGACGGGCCGTGAGGGGGGACGGGCTGGACGGGCGTGACGGGGCGGGCGGGGCCCGGCGGGCCCGTGACGGGGCGCGGGGGGTGGAAGGGGGAGGTTTACGGGGGCGATGGGGTGGACGGGGCCCGTGATGGGGGCGACGGACGGCGGGCAAATGATTGTAATGGGGGGTTTGGAGGTGGACGGGCAGTGCGGGGCGATTGGGTGGACGGGCAGTGAGGGGGCGATGGCCCGGCCCGGGGAGGGAGGGGCGACCGGCGGCGGGGGGGGCCCCTGACGGGGGCGACGGGGGTGGGCGGGCCGTGACGGGGCGACGGGTGGGGGGGCAGTGATGGGACGACGGGTGGAGGGGCCGGGGAAAGGGCGGGCGGGTTTAAAGGGGGAGTGATGGGGCGAGCCTGGAGGGCAGTGTTTTTAAAGGCGGTTGGGGGCTGGACGGGGAGTGACGGGACGTGGGGTGGGGCGGGCAGTGACGGGGGCGGCGGCTGGACGGGGGCCCTGATGGGGGGTTTGGGTGGACGGGGGAGAGTGACGGGGGGGGATGGCTGGACGGGCAGTTTACGGGAAGGGCTGGACGGGGGGAGTGAGGGACGAGGCCTGGAAAGGGCATTTACGGGAGGAAAGGGGGCCCGGGAAGGGGGAGTGACCCGGGGCGACGGGCTGGACGGGCAGTGACGGGACGACGGCTGGACGGGCAGTGACGGGACGGAGGCTGGACGGGCAGTGACGGGACGCCGGCTGGACGGGCAGTGACGGGACGACGGCTGGACGGGCAGTGACGGGACGACGGCTGGACGGGCAGTGACGGCCGGACGGGCAGTGACGGGACGACGGCCGGACGGGCAGTGATTGTAATGGCGGTTGGAGGCTGGACGGGCAGTGACGGGGCGATGGCTGGACGGGCAGTGACGGGGCGACGGCTGGACGGGCCGTGACGGGGCGACGGCTGGACGGGCAGTGACGGGGCGACGGCTGGACGGGCAGTGACGGGGCGACGGCTGGACGGGCAGTGACGGGGCGACGGCTGGACGGGCAGTGACGGGGCGACGGCTGGACGGGCAGTGATGGGACGACGCCTGGACGGGCAGTGATTGTAATGGCGGTTGGAGGCTGGACGGGCAGTGACGGGACGATGGCTGGACGGGCAGTGACGGGGCGAGTGCTGGACGGGCAGTGACGGGACGACGGCTGGACGGGCAGTGATGGGACGACGGCTGGACGGGCAGTGATGGGACGGAGCCTGGACGGGCATGTGATTGTAAGGCGGTCGGAGGCTGGACGGGCAGTGATGGGACGACGCCTGGACGGGCAGTGATGGGGCGATGGCTGGACGGGCAGTGATGGGACGACGGCTGGACGGGCAGTGATTGTAATGGCGGTTGGAGGCTGGACGGGCAGTGACGGGACGACGGCTGGACGGGCAGTGATTGTAAGGGCGGTTGGAGGCTGGACGGGCAGTGACGGGGCGAAGGCTGGACGGGGCGATGGCTGGACGGGCGTGACGGAGCGACGCTGGACTGGGGCAGTGAGGACGGAGGCTGGACGGGCAGTGATGGACGGAGGCTGGACGGGCAGTGAGGGGACGGGCTGGACGGGCAGTGAGGGACGAGCTGGACGGGCAGTGAGGGGACTGGAGACTGGACGGGCAGTGAGGGACGGAGGCTGACGGGCAGTGATGGGGCGAGGCTGGACGGGCAGTGACGGGGCGATGGCTGGACGGGCAGTGACGGGACGGAGGCTGGACGGGCAGTGAAGGGACGATGGCTGGACGGGCAGTGATGGGACGGTGGCTGGACGGGCAGTGATGGGACGATGGCTGGACGGGCAGTGATGGGACGGAGGCTGGACGGGCAGGGATGGGACGAAGGCTGGACGGGCAGTGATGGGGTGTCGGCTGGACGGGCAGTGACGGGACGCAGGCTGGACGGGCAGTGATGGGGCGATGGCTGGACGGGCAGTGATGGGACGGAGGCTGGACGGGCAGTGATGGGGCGAGGGCTGGACGGGCAGTGATGGGGCGACGGCTGGACGGGCAGTGATGGGGCGACGGCTGGACGGGCAGTGATGGGGCGACGGCTGGACGGGCAGTGAGGGGGCGACGGCTGGACGGGCAGTGATGGGACGGAGGCTGACGGGCAGTGATTGTAATGGCGGTTGGAGGCTTCGCGATAGATGGTCTCCACCTCCGATCGGTGGAGTAACCCTCGAACAACTGAAGATGAAGTGTCCCGGGAATGAGAGGAGACACAAGGCACAGACACGGCTGGAATCTGACCTGCAGCGTCTGGAAGATGGTGCCGTGTCCTTCCTTTCAGCTGCCGCGCCGCCGGCTGTGCACGGCTCAGAGATACCACAAGTCCTGCTACCACTCACATCTGATATTATCTGTTACATTTGTAACCAAAGAGGTGAAGTATTTTGATACATTTATAAACAGACGCATCATGTGACTGCAGGACGCCCTGGGTGCGGCCGTAACGGCTTCTAAGTGATGGAGGCAGAACATGACCCAAAGCAGCAGCTTTCATGGGAAAAGCAGCCGCTCTGCAAGGTTCGGGGGCCGCTGAGTAACAGAGAGATGGAGACACAAAGGCTTATAGACACTCAGACTCCGAGAAAACAGGCGGCGGCGGCGGTGCGGCTCCTGAGGGATTACGTTGGGGAACCTCTTTGAGGCAGAGAGTAACCTCAAATTTGTTTGTCTCTCTATGGATTATATACACTCACCGGCCACTTTATTAGGTACACCATGCTAGTAACGGGTTGGACCCCCTTTTGCCTTCAGAACTGCCTCAATTCGTCGTGGCATAGATTCAACAAGGTGCTGGAAGCATTCCTCATGTTCAAGAAACCAGTCTGAGACGATTCCAGCTTTATGACATGGCGCATTATCCTGCTGAAAGTAGCCATCAGATGTTGGGTACATTGTGGTCATAAATGGATGGACATGGTCAGCAACAATACTCAGGTAGGCTGTGGCGTTGCAACGATGCTCAATTGGTACCAAGGGGCCCAAAGAGTGCCAAGAAAATATTCCCCACACCATGACACCACCACCACCAGCCTGAACCGTTGATACAAGGCAGGATGGATCCATGCTTTCATGTTGTTGACGCCAAATTCTGACCCTACCATCCGAATGTGGCAGCAGAAATCGAGACTCATCAGACCAGGCAACGTTTTTCCAATCTTCTACTGTCCAATTTCGATGAGCTTGGGCAAAGTGGAGCCTCAGTTTCCTGTTCTTTAGCTGAAAGGAGTGGCACCCGGTGTGGTCTTCTGTGCTGATAGCCCATCTGCCTCAAAGTTGGCCGTACTGTGCGTTCAGAGATGCTCTTCTGCCTACCTTGGTTGTAACGGGTGGCTATTTGAGTCACTGTTGCCTTTCTATCAGCTCGAACCAGTCTGCCCATTCTCCTTTGACCTCTGGCATCAACAAGGCATTTCCGCCCACAGGACTGCCGCTCACTGGATGTTTTTTCTTTTTCGGACCATTCTCTGTAAACCCTAGAGATGGTTGTGCGTGAAAATCCCAGGAGATCAGCAGTTTCTGAAATACTCAGACCAGCCCTTCTGGCACCAACAACCATACCACGTTCAAAGGCACTCAAATCACCTTTCTTCCCCATACTGATGCTCGGTTTGAACTGCAGGAGATTGTCTTGACCATGTCTACATGCCTAAATGCACTGAATTGCCGCCATGTGATTGGCTGATTAGAAATTAAGTGTTAACGAGCAGTTGGACAGGTGTACCTAATAAAGTGGCCGGTGAGTGTAGATATATAGTTTTTTGGAATAAAGAAATTTATTTTATAAAGATGCTGGATAAACCAGAACGAGGACCCCCGCACAAATCACACACACACAGATCACACACCAGGGTCCCCACACACAGATCCCCCCACCACAGATCACACCCCACAAAAATCCCCACCAGATCAAAACACACAGAAACACCACACAAGATCACACACACGGGTCACACCCCACAGTCCCCACACACAATTCCCCCACACAGATCACACACATAAAACACACACAGATCACACACCCAGGGTAAAAACACACCCCAGATCACAAAACCCAAGATCACACACACAGATAAAACACCAAAAGGGTCACAAAAAACAGATCACACACACACAGATCACACCAAAAAGTCACACACCACAGATAACCCCCCAACCCGATTTAAACAAACAGATAACAACACAGATCCCCACACAAATCCACCACAACATTAAAAACACCCCAGATCACACACACACAGATCCCCCCACAGTCACACCACAGATCACAAACCACGATCACCACACCCGATCACACACAACGTTACACACACCCCAGATCACACAAAACCAAAATCCCCCCAACAACACACAGATCCACACAACACACACAAACAACACCACAGATCACACACACCCCAATAAAACACCCCAGAAACCACCACAAAATAACACACACAGATCAACACCCCAGAAACCCCACCCCACAGATTCCCCACACAGATCCAAAACCACAGGGTCACAAAAACAAGATCACACACCAACCCACAAATCACACACCAAAAGATCCCCACACAAAGAATCACACAAAAAAATCACACCCCACAATCACCAAAACACAGATCCACAACACCCGATTTCCCACACACAGATCACAAAACACAGAACCACACAAAATCACAACCAAAAGATCACAACAACCAAATAAAACACACAAGGGTCAAAACACACGATCCCCCCCACAAAATTTACAACACAGATCCCAAAAACCAAGGGTCCACACACACAGATCACACACCCCAATTCCCCCACACAGATCACACACACAAGATCCCCCAAAACACAGATCACACCCCCCAGGGTCAAAACACAGATCCCCACACACAGATTCCCCCACCACAGGGTCACACAAAACACAGATCCACACACACAGATCCCCCCACACAGATCAAACACAGTTCCCCCAAACAGATCACAAAAATAAAACCCCCACAGATTCCCCACACACAGGGTTTACACCACACAAACCCCACACAGATTTAAACACTATTCCAAAACACTGATCACACACAAAAAGATTCCCCAAACACAAATTCCCCACACACACCCCCCCGTTCCCCACACAGTTCCCACACAGATCACACAAAAGATAAAACACCAATCCACACACACAGATTTAAAAACACACAGATCCCCCCAAGATCACAACCACGTTTAACCCACAGAAACCCCCACACAGATCCCCACCAAAATCACACCCCACAGATCACCCCAAAAACAGATCCCCACCACAGATAAACACACCCGATCACACAAAACCCGATCCCCCCACACAGTTTTCCCCAAAAAGGATCACCCCCAAACAGATCACAACAAGATCACCCCCTTTACACACAGATCACAAAAACGATCACACACAATTTACACACAAAGATCACACCCCCAGATCACACCCACACATCACACAAAGATCACAAAACACGATCAACAACCCCCAGATCACACCACAAGGAAACACACACACACAGATCACACACACAGATCAAACACACAGATCACACACAAGGGCCCCCACACACACACAGATCCCCCACCCCACACAGTTAACCCCCACACAGATCCCACACACAGATCACACCAAAAATCCCCACACAGATCCCCCACACAGACACACACCCCAGATCACAACAAAAATCACACAACACACAGTCACACACCACAATTACACACAAAAGATCCACCACACAGATCACACACACACGATCCCCACACAAGGGTCAAAACCAAAAGATCCACACACCCCAGATAAAAACCGATTAACCCCACACAGGGTTCCCCACACAGATCCCACACACAGATCCAAAAACACAGATCACCCCACACAGAAAAAATCACCCCACAGGGGTTCCCCACACAAAATCACACACACACAGAAATTTACACACCCCGGGTCACACACCCGATCACACCCCAACAACACACACAAAATCCACACACAAAAGATCAAACCCCAGATCACACACAAAAGATCACAACACACAGATCCAACCCCAGAAAACACACCCCATCACACACACACGATCCCCCACAACACACAAACCCCAAAACCCAAAAGATTTACACACACACAATAAAACACAAACAGTCACACACAAAGATCACACACACCGGGTCACAACAACCACACACAGATCCCCCCACACTCCCCCCAGATCACACACACACAGATCAAAACACACAGTCCAAACCCACAGTCAACACATAAACCCACCTCACACCCGGAATTCCCCCACACCAACACCAGATCCCCACACACAGATCACCCCCCACACAACACCACACAACAGATCAAAACACAAAAGATACACACAAAACGATCACACACACACAGATCACACCCAACACAGTTTACACACACACCCGATAAACACACCCCAGTCACCCACACAATCACACAACAAGATCACACCACAAAGGGTCACACAACAAAAAACCCCAACACACACAGATCCCCACAACACAGATCACACACACAGATCACACACAGATCAAACACACACAGATTTACACAACCAAAAACCCCAAACAAAACACACACAGATCCACCTAAGATCCCCAAAAAACAATCCCACAAAACAAATTTAACACAGTTTACACACCACGATCACACCCCTCCCCCAGTTTACACCACAGGGTTTACACACAAAATTCCCCACACAGATAAACAAACCAGTTTAAAACAAACAAAAAACAAAGTCCACACACGATCACAAACCAGATCCCACACACACAGAAACACACAACAGGGTCCACCAAGATAAACCAAAACAAGGTTTTCCACAAAAGTTCCCCACACTGGGTCACACACACACAGATCACACACACAAAATTCCCCCCACTCACACACGATTCCCCCAAAACCCGATCACACCCACAGATCACACACACACAGATCACCCACAAATTTAATCCTCACAAAAAGTTTAAAAAACACCCAAAAACACCCCACAGTTTAACACAATTTAACCCCACAGGGTCACACAAAACACAGGGTCCCCCCACACAGATCCCCACAACAGGGTCACACAAAACCAGGGTACCCCACACACAGATTCAACCCCCTAGTTTACACACACACAGATCAAACACAGATCCCCCTCACAACACAGATCACACACACACAGATCACACACAAACAACACACACACACAGACCACCCCACAGATCACACACAAAGATCCCCAAAACTAACAAAACGATCAAAACACCCCAGATCCAAAACACACAGATCAACACAAAGATTCCCAACCCCACAACAACCCGATCCCCACAACAGAACACACTCCCCACCCAATCCCCACACACAGATACACCAAAAAAGATCACAAAAACAGATCACACACACACAGATCCCACCCAGAACACACACACAGAGCACACACAAAGATCCCCACACAGATCCAAAAACACAGATTCCCCCTCACAGATCAACAAAAACCCCCATCACAAAAACACAATTTACCCCACAACCCTTTTTACAAAAATCACACCACACAGGGTCAAACCCCAGGAATAAAACCAGATCCACACACAGATCCCCCAAAAATCCCCCAAAATTTACAAAACACAAGATCACACACAAAGATTTTAACACACACACGATTCAAAAACACAGATCACACAAACAGATCACACACACAGTCACACACAACACAACACCACACAGATTTACCACACAGTCAACACACAGGTTTACACACACAAGATCCCCCCAACAGATCCCCCCCACACAGATCACACACACACAGATCCAAAACAAACAACACGATCACCCCCACAGATCACACACAGAACACACAAACAGATCACCACACCCCAGTCCCACACAGTTTACACACAAAAAGATCCCCACACACAGTTTACACACACACAGAAACACACCCCACAAAGATCAAAACCCCAAAAAGGTTCCCCCAACACAGTTTTCCCCAAAACACAGATCACACCCCAAATCACAACACACACAGATCAACACACAAAAATCCCCAAACACCACCAGATTCACACACACAGATCACCCCACACCCAGATCCCCCACACAGTTTACCCCAAAAAAATTCACCCCACCACAAACAGATCACACACAGATCACAAACACAGATCACCCCACACAGATCACACCAACACAGATCCCCAACCCCACAGATCAACCCCACACAGATCACACACACACCCCAAACACACCCCACACAGATCACCAAAACACTGATCACACACACCAAACAATCACACACAGAAAAAACACCACCCGTCACACACACACAGTTTACACCACACAAAATACACACAACACAACACACACAACCAACAGATACACAACCAGATCAACCACAGATCCAAAACACAGTCCCCACACACAGATCCCCCACCAAAAAACAGATCACACACACAGATCTCACACACACAGATCACACACCCAGATCCACAACAAAGGGTACACACACTAAAACAGATACACACACACAGATCACACACAACCATAAAAATCAAAACCAAAACCCCACACCGAAAAACCCCCAAAACCACAAAAATCCCAAAAAAAATCACAAACAAAAGATCAACACAACAGATACCCCACAAAACAGATCACACACAACAGAAACTCACACACACAGATCACACACCCCAGATCCCCCACAACAAAACAAAAAAAACCCGATCACACAAAGATCACACACACACAGATCACACACAGATCACACACACAGATCACACACACACACAGATCACACACAGATCACACACACACAGATCACACACAGATCACACACAGATCACACACACACAGATCACACACACACACAGATCACACACACACAGATCACACACACACAGATCACACACACACAGATCACACACACACAGATCACACACACAGATCACACACAGATCACACACACACAGATCACACACACACAGATCACACACAGATCACACACACACAGATCACACACAGATCACACACAGATCACACACACACAGATCACACCAGATCACAACACAGATCAAACACAGATCACACACCACAGTCAACACACAGATCACACACTCAAGATCACCACACACACAGTTCACCACACCACAGATCACACCCACACAGATCACACACACACAGATCACACACGCGATCACACCACACAGATAACACACACACAGATCACACACACACAGATCACACACAGATCACACACACACACAGATCACACACACACACAGATCACACACACAGATCACACACACACAGATCACACACACACAGATCACACACACAGATCACACACACACACAGATCACACACAGATCACACACACAGATCACACACAGATCACACACACAGATCACACACACAGATCACACACACACAGATCACACACACACAGATCACACACACACAGATCACACACACAGATCACACACACACAGATCACACACACAGATCACACACACACAGATCACACACACACACAGATCACACACACAGATCACACACAGATCACACACACAGATCACACACACAGATCACACACACACAGATCACACACAGATCACACACACACAGATCACACACAGATCACACACACACAGATCACACACACAGATCACACACACACATATCACACACACACATATCACACACACATAACACACACAGATCACACACACACAGATCACACACACACAGATCACACACACAGATCACACACAGATCACACACCGCTCACACAAGGAATCACACCCCACACCGCTCCACACACACAGATCACACACACACACACACAGATCACACACACACAGATAACACACACACAGATCACCACACACACAGATCACCACACACAGATCACACACACACATCACACACACACTCAGATTCACTACCGGATTCACACACATCACACATATCACACACACACACACACACACCCACACACTTCACACCACCACAGGATCACAACACTGATCACACATACACACAGATCACCACACAACACTGATCATCATCACACAGATCACACACAGATCACACACACACAGATCACACACAGATCACACACACAGATCACACACACAGATCACACACACACAGATCACACACACAGATCACACACAGATCACACACAGATCACACACACACAGATCACACACACAGATCACACACACAGATCACACACACACACAGATCACACACACACAGATCACACACAGATCACACACACACACAGATCACACACACAGATCACACACACACAGATCACACACACAGAGAACACACACAGATCACACACACACAGCACACACACAGAACACACACACACAGAAAACACACACACAGATCACACACACAGATCACACACACACACTACACACAACAGATCACACACAAAGGATCAAACTCAGATCACCACACACACAGACCCAACACACACACAGATCACAACACACAAGATCACACAAGATACACACAGTATAACCACAAAGATCACACACACACAGATCACACACACAGATCACACACAGATCACACACACACAGATCACACACACAGATCACACACACACAGATCACACACACACAGATCACACACACACACAGATCACACACACAACAGATCTCCACCTCACACAGAACCACCACACACCGATCACACAACAGATTCCCATCACACACAGATCACACACACAGATCACACACACACAGATCACACACAGATCACACACACACAGATCACACACACAGATCACACACACACAGATCACACACACACAGATCACACACAGATCACACACACAGATCACACACACACAGATCACACACACACAGATCACACACACACAGATCACACACACACAGATCACACACACACACAGATCACACCACAACAGATAACACCAACACACTGGATCACACACACACAGATCACACACACACAGATCACACACACACAGATCACACACAGATCACACACACACACAGATCACACACACACAGATCACACACACACAGATCACACACACACAGATCACACACACAGATCACACACACAGATCACACACACAGATCACACACAGATCACACACACAGATCACACACACAGATCACACACACACAGATCACACACACACAGATCACACACACAGATCACACACACACAGATCACACACACACAGATCACACACAGATCACACACACACAGATCACACACACAGATCACACACACACAGATCACACACAGATCACACACACACAGATCACACACAGATCACACACACACAGATCACACACACACAGATCACACACACACAGATCACACACACACAGATCACACACAGATCACACACACACAGATCACACACACAGATCACACACACACAGATCACACACACAGATCACACACACACAGATCACACACACAGATCACACACACACAGATCACACACACACAGATCACACACACACAGATCACACACACACAGATCACACACACACAGATCACACACACACAGATCACACACACAGATCACACACACAGATCACACACAGATCACACACACAGATCACACACACACAGATCACACACACACAGATCACACACAGATCACACACACACAGATCACACACACAGATCACACACACACAGATCACACACACAGATCACACACACAGATCACACACACAGATCACACACACACAGATCACACACACAGATCACACACACACAGATCACACACAGATCACACACACACAGATCACACACACACAGATCACACACACACAGATCACACACACAGATCACACACACAGATCACACACAGATCACACACACAGATCACACACACATCACACACACACAGATCACACACAGATCACACACACAGATCACACACACAGATCACACACACACAGATCACACACACATCACACACAGATCACACACACACAGATCACACACACACAGATCACACACACACAGATCACACACAGATCACACACACAGATCACACACAGATCACACACACACAGATCACACACAGATCACACACACACACAGATCACACACAGATCACACACACTCAGATCACACACACAGATCACACACAGATCAAACACAGATCACACACACAGATCACACACACAGATCACACACAGATCACACACAGATCACACACAGATCACACACAGATCACACACAGATCACACAAAACACAATCACTCACACAAAGATCACACACACCAGATCACATAACCAACACTCAGATCACACACACACTGTTCACACACACAGATCACACCACAGAATTCACACAAACAGATCCACATCACAGATACACAACACGATCACAACTCACACAGATCAAACACACAGATCACACCACTCCAGATCACACACACACCACACACACACAGATCACACACACACAGATCACACACACACAGATCACACACACAGATCACACACACACAGATCACACACACACAGATCACACACACACAGATCACACACAGATCACACACAGATCACACACACAGATCACACACACAGATCACACACACAACACACACACACAGAACACACACACAGATCACACACACAGATCACACACCCTCACATCCACACCAATCACATCACCACAGATCAGAAACACCACACAGATACACATCAGATCACACACACACACAGATCACACACACAGATCACCACACCACTCAGTTCACCACACTCACGATCACACCACACACAGATCTCTCACACAGATCTCACACACACAGATCACACACACACAGATCACACACACACAGATCACACACACACAGATCACACACACAGATCACACACACAGATCACACACACAGATCACACACACAGATCACACACAGATCACACACACACAGATCACACACACACAGATCACACACACACAGATCACACACACAGATCACACACACACAGATCACACACACACAGATCACACACAGATCACACACACAGATCACACACACACAGATCACACACAGATCACACACACACAGATCACACACAGATCACACACACAGATCACACACACACAGATCACACACAGATCACACACACACAGATCACACACACAGATCACACACACACAGAACACACACACATAACACACACACACAGATCACACACACACAGATCACACACACACAGATCACACACACACAGATCACACACACACACAGATCACACACACAGATCACACACACACACAGATCACACACAGAACACACACACACAGATCTCACACACACACAGATCAACACACACACAGATCACACACACACACAGATAAAACACACACAAATCACACACAAAACTGATCACACACGATTCTCACACAACAGTTCACACACACACACCAGATCACTCACCAAGTCACACAACACAGATCCACACACACCAGATCACACACACACACGATCTCACATCAGATCACAACTACACAGATCACACGCACGATACACAAATCAGAATCACACAAACCAGATCAAACAACACACTGGATCACACACACAGATCACACCACATCAGATCATCACACACAGATCACACACACAGATCACACACACACAGATCACACACACAGATCACACACACACACAGATCACACACACAGATCACACACACACAGATCACACACACACAGATCACACACACAGATCACACACACAGATCACACACACACAGATCACACACACACAGATCACACACACACAGATCACACACACACAGATCACACACACAGAGCACAGATCACACTAGCTTCATGTACTAACTGTTCACACACACACAGATCACACACACAGATCACACACACACAGATCACACACACAGATCACACACACACAGATCACACACACACAGATCACACACACACAGATCACACACACAGATCACACACAGATCACACACAGATCACACACACACAGATCACACACACACAGATCACACACACAGATCACACACACACAAAAATCACAACACCACAAGATCACAACACTAGATCCACACACATGATACACACACGATCACACACTCACAGATATCACACAGATATCTCACACAGATCACACACACAGATCACACACACACAGATCACACACAGAACACACACAGATCACACACACAAGATCACACCACAGATTCACCACACCACACAGATACCCACACACACACAGATCACAACACACAGATCACACACACACAGATCACACACACATATCACACACACAGATCACACACAGATCACACACACACAGATCACACACACACAGATCATACACACAGATCTACAAAGATCAAACAGATCAACACACACACAGTCACACACACAGATCACACAACACAAAGATCACACCACACACAGATCAACACAAACAGGATCATCTCACAAACATTTCACACCACACAGATCACAAACAAACAGACACACACTCTGATCACACAAAGATCACACACACACAGACCACACACACACACTCAGATATCACACCCACAGATATCACCACACAGATCACACACACAGATCACACACACACACAGATCACACACACACACAGATCACACACACACACAGATCACACACACACACAGATCACACACACACAGATCACACACAGATCACACACAGATCACACACACAGATCACACACACACAGATCACACACACACAGATCACACACACACAGATCACACACAGATCACACACACACAGATCACACACAGATCACACACACACAGATCACACACACAGATCACACACACAGATCACACACACAGATCACACACACACAGATCACACACACACAGATCACACACACACAGATCACACACACAGATCACACACACACAGATCACACACAGATCACACACACAGATCACACACACACAGATCACACACACACAGATCACACACACACAGATCACACACAGATCACACACACAGATCACACACACACAGATCACACACACACACAGATCACACACACAGATCACACACACACAGATCACACACACACAGATCACACACACACAGAACACACACACACAGAACACACACACAGAACACACACACACAGATCACACACACAGATCACACACACCCGCAGGATCACAACACAAAGATCCTCAACCTAACAGAGATCACCACAAACCACAGATCCCACTCACACAGATCCTACACAGATTCACACACACAGATAAAACACACTGATCACACACAGATCACACACAGATCACACACAAAGATCACACACACACAGATCGACAACTCACACAGATACCACACAACAGATCACACCACAACAGATCACACACACACCAGATCACACACACACCGATCACCTCTCAAACGATCACACACACACAGATCACACACACACAGATCACACACACCGATCACACACAACACACACACAGATCACACACACACAGATCACACAGATCCACAGATCACACAGATCACACACACAGATCCACACACACAGATCCACACACACACCTACAGGAGACGACCTCCCCCAGATCCACACACACACACCTACAGGAGACGACCTCTCCCAGATCCACACACACACACCTACAGGAGACGACCTCCCCCAGATCCACACACACACCTACAGGAGACGACCTCCCCCAGATCCACACACAGGAGTCGTCCTCCCCCCAGATCCACACACACACACCTACAGGAGACCTCCCCCAGATCCCCCCCAAACCACAGGGGGACAACCCTCCCAGAAACCCAAACATTTCGGAGACACCCCCCCC
>JAODAL010052598.1:0-25865 GCA_025379985.1 Phyllomedusa bahiana
AAAATTTGGGGAAAGATATCATGATAGTCAGTATTCAGACCATGATTGGCCTATACACAATAATTTTTGAAGCTGATGAAGTCCAGCGTGATCCAAGGCTCTTCTGATGGCATGAGAGGAAGAGGGGGGGTTGCCCCCTCGCAAATATTGGATGGAATCAGAAAAGTTTTGGAAATCCCTTTTGACCCATACTTTTTTGCTGAGCCTTCTTGGCAATATTCGAATCACCATGAGAACAAATATTGTGATCTGGAGTGTAGTCATACTTGTAACTTCAAAATGAGGTCTTCATCTTATCTAGATAATCTAGTTTGGAGGGAGACGGAAGTGAATCATTATTATGAGCCAAAACTTATTATCGATCTGTCTAACTGGAAAGAACAAAGTAAGGAGAGGTCTGATAAAAGGGGCAAATCCAAATGTGAAAGGAATGGTCTGGTGAAAGCTCGAACCCTTTGGGGAAGTTCACGCAGCTAGTTGATAAAGAAAGGGAGAAACGGAGAGAATTTGACTTTGATTCATTCATAGCAGGTACCATTGAGCTCAGTTTGCAGCATGATTTTCCATGTTGAAAAAATAAAAATTGAAATTTCTGTCAAACAACTTGAATACAAATCCCTAATCTCGAAGTCTGTAAGTCTAGAAAAGCAGGAGAAAGGAATGGCCAACTTGGCACAATTGGGTGCTCTTAACCAAAATTCTTGGGACAGTCCAATCATAAGTGGTGAAGACTGTTTCCTTATAGACCATTTTTTTGCGTGAAAAAAAAAAGATGATCAGTTAAAAAGGAAAATCCCAAAACCCGGGATTTTAAAAATTTTATTTAGCAAGAGAGACGAGGCAGAAGTGTTAGGTCCTGAACCCATTGAAGATGATAGACTTGGGAGTAAAGAAAACGATGAGGGCATCTTGAGCTTTAGTGGAGACATCTTTCTGAATAAACAGCTGGATTGCATTGGTATTCCCCAATTTCAGAATCCTCTTGGTTCACCCCTAAAATCAATACAAGCCACATTGACACCTTCTGTCATGAAATCATCCCCACAAATTCCCCGCAAAACTTACAGCAGCATTCTGAAACATCTAAACTAAAACACTCAACATTAATTTTCATATCCTTTATCAATTGTCTTTTTTTTTTTTTTCTTTATACATAACATTTTTTCTTACTTGAATTGTATTTTTAGTACGTATTTAACATTTAGTTTTGTTTACCATTGTTTTTACAATCTAGAATTACTTTCTACATTTTAATTTTAAACTGGCATGGCATTTGCACACAAGGAAGAATACAACAAAATAATGCAACATAGGCGGAGACAGGAAGTGCACTAAATGAAGTCTAAATAAAATCAATTGCTATCTTAGAATAAGAGGATATTGCCTTGATGTAACACAGTGAGACATTACATATTTTCATGGAAATGTCAGTTTCATATTTTTTTTTCTTTTTTGAGCTAGTTCATTGTGTTTTTAGATTTTTATTTTTTTCATATCCATTTCTTGAAACACATGATAACAGCAGCAACTGAAGAATTCAGATCTTGGTACCATGTTTTACTACCTAAAGGGTAACGTAGGGGGTCATTATGGCCGGGCCAGAATGCTATCCATCATGCACCTCTGTTAAGCCAGATTTTTTTAGTAGTTTTCCCAAATGAAAATTGCAGAATTTTTTAAATTTTTCTATCACCCAAGTAGTGAATTTTTTAATATGCAGAATTTATTTATTAACACACTTAGGGGAAAAGACCTGAAGGGTTTATGAACACGCTGGGCAACTTCCATCTTTGGTTGTCAAACAACTCAGTATGGCCTACAATTTAATTCGATACTGTGACGCAAAACTAAAAAGCCTTAGTTTTTCCCAAATCTTTTTTGTTTTCATTTAGGGTTTTAAATTGTTTTATTTAAACCCGCTATTAACAAGCTGTGTCTTCACTTTTACTTTCACCTAATTGTTTTCATTTCAAGGAAAGTTCTCACTGTGTGTAGGAGTTTGTATTTTCAAAGTGCTTGACAGATCTCTACAGAACCATAGGAATTGCTTAAATATTAAATACTCCTAGAATTTTTTTTAATGTAATGCTAAGAATGGCGTGCATGGAGTTAATTTTTTTGGTTTTCAACATTACTGTAATTAAAATTTGCGATGTAAAATTTTTTTCTTTTTTATGTTTTTTTATGAAATTCCTTTTCTTTTTTTTGTTTTCAAACCTCAGAAAAAAAAAGAAGTAGTACAAATTCCCTGGAAACTTGTTTTGCCTCTGAATTTTGCATACTATTTGTGTACTATCGGGTCCCCTATTTAAGACAAATAAACATGGCCAGCAACAAATGCAAAAAAAAAAAAAAAAAAAGCCAAAAACCCAAAAAAAAAAAAAAAACATTAAAAAAATCACTTTCCAAAAAACTAGAAGGCTAATATCCCGAATTTAGGATATTGGAAATTGCCGGGGAAAAACGTAATTTAAATTTTTGAAAGCTAATTTTCATTGGGCGGGTAAAAAATATTAATTTAATAAAATAATTTTTTTATTTTTGTATTTTGTTAGCCAAGGGTCAATAGTATGGGGGGCACAAAATAAAGAAATAAACCCTTTTTTATTAACTAATATTTTTCTTTTTTTACCCCCCCTAATATTTCATTTAAATACACATCGGGACAACTCGAGTCTTTAATTTGATTTCGGCCAGACAGTTTTATTTTAATTTCATTAGAAAACCCAAGAGCGTGCTCGCTCTCCCATTGGCCAAAAAACCGCCCACTTTAACTTACCATCAAAGCCGCTCGGAATTTCTTTTCCCCCTAGAACCTAGAAAAGAGTTCGCCCTTGATTGGCTAAGCTGGACGAGCCCCCCCCTAGTCAACCAATCAGCCTTTTCTGCCTTTTTTCGATTTTTGAACTGCCCGCCTTTTAATATATTGGTCAAAAATTTTTTCCATAGCTTAGAATGGGCACTGTCGCTCCTATTCTATTGGCAATACCCTCCATAGGGTAAATGGGACATTGCGCTCCTATTCGATTGGTGGTTTATGCCGACCAAAAGGAAAATAGCTTAAACAATTTTAATTACTGTGTTTCCCGGGAAACCTCTATGCAATTCCCTCTGTTGCGCCGGTCCGCGACAAACGCTTGTTAGGGATTTAATTTTATTTTTTTAAAGAAGGTTTCAGCGCTTTACGAAATATTTTTCACTTAATAAAAAAAATTGTTTTTCACACTTCATGCCGCCGGGGGAGCCGAAAATTGATTGCACCGCCCCTCCATAGACACAAGGGAGAATAGCTCGCCCCCCTGATGGCCAATAGCCAAGCCCCCGGAGCTCAGCCAAAAAGCCTTTTCGCATTTTTTTTCTGTATTTTGAACTGCCCGCCCTTTGAAATTTTATTGGTCAAAAGTTCCATACTTTTAATGGGGCTCGTCGCCCTATTTTATTGGTCAAAGGGGTTTTCCCTAGGGATATAAGGGTTCCCGTCGCTCCTACTGATTGGCTGAGCTAGCCAAGCCCCCGCTAGCTTAACCAATCAGCTCTTTTCTGCATTTTTACTGTATTTTGAACTATCCCGCCTTTGATTTTGATTGGTTCAAACTTCTCCATAGGCTATAATGGGTCTTTTTCGCTCCTCTTGAATTAGGATATTGGAAAGTGATTTTGTTTTATGTATTTTTTATTTTTGAGGTTTGAGCTCTTTTTCTGAGAATGTTTTCCGCCTTTATAAAGGCGATTTTTTGATTCCTACTCCGCACCGACATGTGGAATGATTTCTCGCTGTTTTACAGCTTATCTCGCATCGGAACAGATTTTCTGCGCAGTCCTGCACTGCGCCCATGTCCCCGCACTGCGCCCATGTCCCCGCACTGTGCCCCACACACACTGGCGAGGTGCAGGGACCTTTTCCCCGCATGTACGAGCGCACCTCCTCGGACGGCGAATCTCCGGCGCAGCGCCGCACTGCGCCTAGGTCCCCGCACTGCGCCTAACACAATGGCGAGGCGCGGCGGACTTTACATAGTATGTATGAGCGCGCCCCAGCCCCGACATAAATCAGGCACAGATTTCGCCGGAAAACTGGCGGAAAAGCGCGCCCCGACCCGGCGAGCTTCATACATGTCGCCCATACAGTCCAGCCAGCCATACAGCCGCATCCAGGCCAGGCAGCCTGGATGCTCTGGCACTTGGTACTTGTGTTCCGTTCGCTCTTGGAGAAATGTTACCAGTAGTTAGTGACGGTCACTGCACTGAAGAGACACTGACTCAGAATCCACATGCCTGACTGCCATGTTTAGACAACAGGAAAACTGAAAATAAATGCATTATTCTTAATGAGCCTCGAAAATGTCCCTAAATCCTCCGATTGTACCAAAAGGATGATCAGAGGACAAATCCTGGAAGTAAGAAGCTTATCTCTCCATCTGATGTCGATTACATCCTCCTCCTTCTGATGTGGACACAGGATCCTCGTCCATCAGATCCTCAACTTATGTTATTGTCTCCTTCTCTCCGACCTCAGCTTCTTGTACTTGTCTCTTCTATAGCCCTGGCTTCACGTCGTCCTCTCCTTCTCTATGGCCCCAGCTTCATGTCGTCATCTCCATTTCTCCAGCCCTGGCTTCACGTCGTCGTCTCCTTCTCTCTGACCTCAGCTTCATGTTGTCGTCCCCGTTTCTCTGGCCCTGGCTTCATGTCATCATCTCCTTCTCTCCGGCCTCAGCTTCATGTCGTCGTCTCCATTTCTCCAGCCCTGGCTTCACATCCTCGTCTCCTTTTCTCTGACCTCAGCTTCATGTTTTCGTCTCCTTCTCTCCGGCCCCGGCCTCATGTTGTTTTTTCGTTCTCTCCAGCCCTGGCTTTACATCGTCGTCTCCTTTTCTACGGCCCCAAACTTCATGTCGTCATCTCTGTTTCTCCAGCCCTGGCTTTAAACCGTTGTCTCCTTCTCTACGGCCAAGGCTTCTCATAGTCATCTCCTTCTCTCCTGTGCCGGCTTCATGCTATTTTCTCCTTCTCTCCAGCCCTGGCTTCACGTCGTCATCTCCTTCTCTCTGACCTCAGCTTCTTGTACTTGTCCCTGCTCCAGACATGGCTTCACGTTGTCGTTTCCTTCTCTCCAGCCCTGGCTTCTTGTTGTTGTCTCCTTCTCTCCAGTCCTGCCTTTATGTGGTTTTCTCCTTCTCTCCAGCACTAGCTTCACGTCGTCTTCTCTTTTTCTCTGGCCCTGGCTTCATATCTTCTTTCCAGCCTCAGCTTCATGTTGTTTTCTCCTTCTTTACAGCCTCAGCTTCACGTCGTCATCTTCTTCTTTCCAGCCCCGGGTTCATGTAATCATCTCCTTCTCTACACCCTGGCTTCATGTTGTATTCTTCTAATTTTTCCCACCCCTGGCTTTATTTTTTCATGCCCCTCTCTCTGGCCTGGCTTATAGTCATTGTCCCTTCTGTCCGGCCTCGTCTTCTTGTCGTTGTCTCCTTCTCTCCGGCCTCGACTTCTCGTCGTTCTCTTTTTCTCTCTGGCCTCGGCTTCTCATCATTGACGCCTTCTCGTTGTTGTCTCCTTCTCTCCAGCCCTGGCCTCACATTATTGTTGCCTGTCCTCTGGCCCAGGCTTCTCATCATCATCTCCTTCTCTCCGGCCTTGGCTTCTTGTACTAGTCTCCTCTCTGGCCCCGGCTTCATGTTGTTTTCTCTCTCTCTCCATTTCTGGCTTCATGTTGTTTTCTCTTTCTCTCTGGCGCAGCTTTACGTTGTCGTTGCCTTTTCTCTGTTGCAGGCTTCTTGTTGTCATCACCTTCTCTCCAGCCCCGGCTTCTTGTACTTGTCTCCTCTCCAGCCCTGGGATCATGTCATTGTCTCCTTAGCTCCAGCCCCGCTTCACGTTGTCATCTCCTTCTCTCAGGCCCCGGCTTCACGTTGTTTTCTCCTTCTCTCCGGCCATTACTTCTCAACATCATCTCCTTCTATCCTGCCACGGTTTCATGTCATCATCTCTCTCTCTCCGGCTTCACGTCATCTTCTCCTCCTCTCCGGCCCCGGATTTTCGTTGTTGTCTCCTCTACTCCGGCCCCAGCTTCTCATTGTCATCTCCTTCTCTCTGGCTTCACATCGCCATCTCCTTCTCCCTGGCCCCACCTTCTCGACTTTATTTCCTTCTCTCTGGCCCTGGCTTCATGTTGTTGTTTCTTTCTCTCTGGCCCAGCTTCACGCTGTCGTTTCCTTCTCTCCGGCCCCAGCATCATGTTGTTTTCTTCTTCTCTCCAACCCTGGCTTCTCGTCATCGTCTCCTTCTCTCTGTCCCAGCATCACGTTGTTTTCGCCTTCTCTCAAGCCCCAGCTTCATGTTATTGTTTCATTCTCTCCAGCCTCAGTATCATGTTGTTTTCTCCTTCTCTCCAGCCCTGGCTTCTCGTCATTGTCTCTTTCTCTAAGTCCCGGCATCACGTTGTTTTCGCCTTCTCTCCAGCCCCAGTTTCACGTTGTTGTTTCTTTCTCTCCAGCCACAGCTTCACGCTGTTGTTTCTTTCTCTCCAGCCACAGCTTCACGCTGTTGTTTCCTTCTCTCCAGCCCTGGCTTCACGTCGTTGTTTCCTTCTCTCCAGCCCCAGCTTCATGTTGTCGTCTCCGTTTCTCTGCCCTCAGCTTCTCGTCATCATCTCCTTCTCTCCAGCCCTGGCTTAAATTCGTAGTTTCCTTCTCTCTGGCCCTGGCTTCTCGTCGTCATCTCTTTCTCTAAGTCCCGGCATCACGTTGTTCTCTCCAGCCCTGGCTTCATGTCTTTGTTCCCTTCTCTCCAGCCCTGGCTTCACATTGTTGTTCCCTTCTCTCCAGCCCTGGCTTCACATTGTTGTTCCCTTCTCTCCAGCCCTGGCTTCACATTGTTGTTCCCTTCTCTCCTGCCCTGGCTTGTTGTTGTTGTCTCCTTCTCTCTGCCCCCGGCTTCTCGTCGTCGTCTCTTTCTCTAAGTCCCGGCATCACGTTGTTTTCTCCTTCTCTCCAGCCCTGGGTTCACGTTGTTATTTACTTCTCTCCAGCCCCGGCTTCACGTTGTTTTTTTCCATCTTTTTGGCCTGGGCGTTTATGTGTTTTTTCTTCTCTTCAGCCCCAGCTTCTAGTCATCATCTCCTCCTCTCCGTTCCTGGTATCATGTTGTTTTCTCCTTCTCTCCAGCCCGGCTTCACGTTGTTGTTTCCTTCTCTCCGGCCCCAGCTTCACGTTGTTGTTTCCTTCTCTCCAGCCCTGGCTTCACATCATTGTTTCCTTCTCTCCAGCCCTGGCTTCACATCATTGTTTCCTTCTCTCCAGCCCTGGCTTCACATCATTGTTTCCTTCTCTCCAGCCCTGGCTTCACCACATTGTTTCCTTCTCTCCAGCCCTGGCTTCACATCATTGTTTCCTTCTCTCCAGCCCTGGCTTCACATAGTTGTTTCCTTCTCTCCAGCCCTGGCTTCAGGTTGTCATCTCCGTTTCTCCAGCCCTGGCTTCACGTCATCATCTCCTTCTCTCCAGTCCTGGCTTCTTGTCGTCGTCTCCTTCTCTCCAGCCCCAGCTTAACGTTGTTGTTTCCTTCTCTCCAGCCCCAGCTTCAAGTTGTATTCTCCTTCTCTCCAGCCCCGGCTTCACGTTGTTGTTTCCTTCTCTCCAGTCCCGGCTTCACGTTGTTGTTGTTTCATTCTCTCCAGCCCCGGCTTTACGTTGTTGTTTCCTTCTCTCCAGCCCCGGCTTCACATTGTCGTTTCCTTCTTGCCAGCTTCAGCTTCACGTTGTTTTTTCCTTCTCTCCCGCCCCGGCTTCACTTTGTCGTTTCCTTCTCTCCGTCTCCGGCTTCATGATGTCGTTTCCTTCTCTCCATCCCCGGCTTCATGTTTTCTCCTTCTCTCCAGCCCCAGCTTCACGTTGTAGTTTCCTTCTCGCCAGCCCCGGCTACACGTTGTCGTTTCCTTCTCTCTGTCCCCGGCTTCATGTTGTTTTTTCCTTCTCTCCAGCCCCGGCTTCACATTGTCGTTTTCTTCTCTCCATCCCTTGCTTCATGTTGTCCTCCTTCTCTCCAGCCCTGGCTTCATGTTGTCGTTTCCTTCTCTCCATCCCTTGTTTCATGTTTTCTCCTTCTCTCCAGCCCCGGCTTCATGTTTTCTCCTTCTCTCCAGCCTCAGCTTCATGTTGTTTTCTCCTTCTTTACAGCCTCAGCTTCACGTCGTCATCTTCTTCTTTCCAGCCCCGGGTTCATGTAATCATCTCCTTCTCTACAGCCCTGGCTTCATGTTGTTTTCTTCTTATTTTCAGCCCTGGCTGTATGTTGTCATGTCCTTCTCTCTGGCCCTGGCTTATAGTCATTGTCTCCTTCTGTCCGGCCTCGTCTTCTTGTCGTTGTCTCCTTCTCTCCGGCCTCAACTTCTCGTCGTTCTCTTCTTCTCTCTGGCCTCGGCTTCTCATCATCGACTCCTTCTCTCCGGCTCTGCCTTCTCGTTGTTGTCTCCTTCTCTCCAGCCCTGGCCTCACATTATTGTTGCCTGTCCTCTGGCCCAGGCTTCTCATCGTCGTCTCCTTCTCTCCGGCCCTGGCTTCTTGTACTAGTCTCCTCTCGGTTGTGTTCTCTCTCTCTCCATTTCCGGCTTCATGGTGTTTTCTCTTTCTCTCTGGCGCAGCTTTACGTTGTCGTTGCCTTTTCTCTGTTGCAGGCTTCTTGTTGTCATCACCTTCTCTCCAGCCCCGGCTTCTTGTACTTGTCTCCTCTCCAGCCCAGGGATCATGTCATTGTCTCCTTATCTCCAGCCCCGCTTCACGTTGTCATCTCCTTCTCTCCGGCCACTACTTCTCAACATCATCTCCTTCTATCCTGCCACGGTTTCATGTCATCATCTCCTTCTCTCCGGCTTCACGTCATCTTCTCCTCCTCTCCGGCCCCGGATTTTCGTTGTTGTCTCCTCTACTCCGGCCCCAGCTTCTCATTGTCATCTCCTTCTCTCTGGCTTCACATCGCCATCTCCTTCTCCCTGGCCCCGCCTTCTCGACTTTATCTCCTTCTCTCTGGCCCAGCTTCTTCTCCTTCTCTCTGTCCCAGCTTCACGCTGTTTTCTCCTTTTCTCCAACCCTGGCTTCTCGTCATCGTCTCCTTCTCTCTGTCCCAGCATCACGTTGTTTTCGCCTTCTCTCAAGCCCCAGCTTCATGTTATTGTTTCCTTCTCTCCGGCCCCAGTATCATGTTGTTTTCTCCTTCTCTCCAGCCCTGGCTTCTCGTCATCGTCTCTTTCTCTAAGTCCCGGCATCACGTTGTTTTCGCCTTCTCTCCAGCCCCAGTTTCACGTTGTTGTTTCCTTCTCTCCAGCCACAGCTTCACGCTGTTGTTTCCTTCTCTCCAGCCACAGCTTCACGCTGTTGTTTCCTTCTCTCCAGCCACAGCTTCACGCTGTTGTTTCCTTCTCTCCAGCCACAGCTTCACGCTGTTGTTTCCTTCTCTCCAGCCACAGCTTCACGCTGTTGTTTCCTTCTCTCCAGCCACAGCTTCACGCTGTTGTTTCCTTCTCTCCAGCCACAGCTTCACGCTGTTTTCTTCTCTCCAGCCACAGCTTCACGTTGTTGTTTTCCTTCTCTATAGCCCCGGCTTCATGTTGTCGTCTCCGTTTCTCCGCCCTCAGCTTCTCATCATCGTCTCCTTCTCTCCAGCCCTGGCTTAAATTCGTAGTTTCCTTCTCTCTGGCCCTGGCTTCTCGTCGTCATCTCTTTCTCTAAGTCCCGGCATCACGTTGTTCTCTCCAGCCCTGGCTTCATGTCTTTCTTTCCTTCTCTCCAGCCCTGGCTTCACATTGTTGTTCCCTTCTCTCCAGCCCTGGCTTCTTGTTGTTGTCTCCTTCTCTCTGGCCCTGGCTTCTCGTCGTCGTCTCTTTCTCTAAGTCCCGGCATCACGTTGTTCTCTCCTTCTCTCCAGCCCTGGCTTCTTGTTGTTGTCTCCTTCTCTCTGGCCCTGGCTTCTCGTCGTCTCTTGCTCTAAGTACCGGCATCACGTTGTTCTCTCCTTCTCTCCAGCCCTGGCTTCATGTGTTTGTTTCCTTCTCTCCAGCCCTAGCTTCACATGGTTGTTGCGTTCTCTCGTGCCCTGGCTTCTTGTTGTTGTCTCCTTCTCTCTGGCCCTGGCTTCTCGTCGTCGTCTCTTTCTCTAAGTCCCGGCATCACGTTGTTCTCTCCTTCTCTCCAGCCCTGGCTTCATGTCTTTGTTTCCTTCTCTCCAGCCCTAGCTTCACATTGTTGTTCCCTTCTCTCTAGCCCTGGCTTCACATTGTTGTTTCCTTCTCTCCTGCCCTGGCTTCTTGTTGTTGTCTCCTTCTCTCTGGCCCTGGCTTCTCGTCGTCGTCTCTTTCTCTAAGTCCCGGTATCACGTTGTTTTCTCCTTCTCTCCAGCCCTGGTTTCACGTTGTTATTTCCATCTCTTTGGCCTGGGCGTTATGCTGTTTTCTTCTTCTCTCCAGCCCCAGCTTCTAGTCATCATCTCCTTCTTTCCGTCCCTGGAATCACGTTGTTTTCTCCTTCTCTTCAGCCCTGGCTTCACGTTATTTCCTTCTCTCCAGCCCCGGCTTCACGTTGTTTTTTTCCATCTTTTTGGCCTGGGCGTTATGCTGTTTTCTTCTTCTCTTCAGCCCCAGCTTCTAGTCATCATCTCCTTCTCTCCGTTCCTGGTATCATGTTGTTTTCTCCTTCTCTCCAGCCCTGGCTTCACGTTGTCGTTTCCTTCTCTCCAGCCCTGGCTTCACGTTGTCGTTTCCTTCTCTCCAGCCCTGGCTTCACATCATTGTTTCCTTCTCTCCAGCCCTGGCTTCACATAGTTGTTTCCTTCTCTCCAGCCCTGGCTTCATGTTGTCATCTCCGTTTCTCCAGCCTCAGCTTCACGTCATCGTCTCCTCTCCAGCCCTGGCTTCACGTCATCATCTCCTTCTCTCCAGCCCTGGCTTCACATAGTTGTTTCCTTCTCTCCAGTCCTGGCTTCTTGTCGTCGTCTCCTTCTCTCCAGCCCCAGCTTCACATTGTTGTTTCCTTTACTCCAGCCCCGGCTTTACGTTGTTGTTTCCTTCTCTCCAGTCCCGGTTTCACGTTGTTGTTTCCTTCTCTCCAGCCCCGGCTTCACGTTGTTGTTTCCTTCTCTCCAGCCCCAGCTTCACGTTGTTGTTTTCTCCTTCTCTCCAGCCCCGGCTTCACGTTGTTGTTGTTGTTTCCTTCTCTCCAGCCCCGGCTTCACGTTGTTGTTTCCTTCTCTCCAGCCCCGGCTTTACGTTGTTGTTTCCTTCTCTCCAGCCCCGGCTTTACGTTGTTGTTTCCTTCTCTCCAGCCCCAGCTTCACGTTGTTGTTTCCTTCTCTCCAGCCCCAGCTTCACGTTGTTGTTTTCTCCTTCTCTCCAGCCCCAGCTTCACGTTGTTGTTTTCTCCTTCTCTCCAGCCCTGGCTTCACGTTGTTGTTTCCTTCTCTCCAGTCCTGGCTTCTTGTAGTCGTCTCCTTCTCTCCAGCCCCAGCTTCACATTGTTGTTTCCTTTACTCCAGCCCCGGCTTTACGTTGTTGTTTCCTTCTCTCCAGTCCCGGCTTCACGTTGTTGTTTCCTTCTCTCCAGCCCCGGCTTCACTTTGTTGTTTCCTTCTCTCCAGCCCCAGCTTCACGTTGTTGTTTTCTCCTTCTCTCCAGCCCCGGCTTCAGTTTGTTGTTTTCTCCTTCTCTCCAGCCCCGGCTTCACATTGTTGTTGTTTCCTTCTCTCCAGCCCCGGCTTCACATTGTTGTTTCCTTCTCTCCAGCCCCAGCTTCACATTGGTGTTTCCTTCTCTCCAGCCCCAGCTTCATGTTATTGTTTCCTTCTCTCCGGCCCCAGTATCATGTTGTTTTCTCCTTCTCTCCAGCCCTGGCTTCTCGTCATCGTCTCTTTCTCTAAGTCCCGGCATCACGTTGTTCTCTCCAGCCCTGGCTTCATGTCTTTCTTTCCTTCTCTCCAGCCCTGACTTCACATTGTTGTCTCCTTCTCTCTGGCCCTGGCTTCTCGTCGTCATCTCTTTCTCTAAGTCCCGGCATCACGTTGTTCTCTCCTTCTCTCCAGCCCTGGCTTCATGTCTTTGTTTCCTTCTCTCCAGCCCTAGCTTCACATTGTTGTTCCCTTCTCTCCTGCCCTGGCTTCTTGTTGTCTCCTTCTCTCTGGCCCTGGCTTCTCGTCGTCGTCTCTTTCTCTAAGTCCCGGCATCACTTTGTTTTCTCCTTCTCTCCAGCCCCGGCTTCACGTTGTTTTTTTCCATCTTTTTGGCCTGGGCGTTATGCTGTTTTCTTCTTCTCTTCAGCCCCAGCTTCTAGTCATCATCTCCTCCTCTCCGTTCCTGGTATCATGTTGTTTTCTCCTTCTCTCCAGCCCTGGCTTCACGTTGTCGTTTCCTTCTCTCCAGCCCCAGCTTCACATTGTTGTTTCCTTCTCTCCAGCCCTGGCTTCACATAGTTGTTTCCTTCTCTCCAGCCCTGGCTTCATGTTGTCATCTCCGTTTCTCCGGCCTCTGCTTCACGTCTTCTTCTCCTCTCCAGCGCTGGCTTCACCTCATCATCTCCTTCTCTCCAGCCCTGGCTTCACATAATTGTTTCCTTCTCTCCAGTCCTGGCTTCTTGTTGTCTCCTTCTCTCCAGCCCCGGCTTCACATTGTTGTTTCCTTCTCTCAAGCCCCAGCTTCACGTTGTTTTCGCCTTCTCTCAAGCCCCAGCTTCATGTTATTGTTTCCTTCTCTCCAGCCCCAGCTTCACGATGTTGTTTCCTTCTCTCCAGCCCCGGCTTCACGTTGTTGTTTCCTTCTCTCCAGCCCCAGCTTCACATTGTTGTTTCCTTCTCTCCAGCCCCAGCTTCACATTGTTGTTTCCTTCTCTCCAGCCCCAGCTTCACGTTGTTGTTTCCTTCTCTCCAGCCCCAGCTTCACATTGTCGTTTCCTTCTCTCCGTCCCCGGCTTCATGTTTTCTCCTTCTCTCCATCCCCGGCTTCTTGTTTTCTCCTTCTTTCCGTCCCTGGCTTCATGTTGTTTTCTCCTTCTCTCCACCCCTGGCTTCACGTTGTCGTTTCCTTCTCTCCGTCCCCGGCTTCATGTTTTCTCCTTCTCTCCAGCCGCGGCTTCACCTTGTCTTTTCCTTCTCTCCGTCCCCGGCTTCATGTTTTCTCCTTCTCTCCGTCCCTGGCTTCATGTTGTTTTCTCCTTCTCTCCGTCCCCGGCTTCATGTTGTTTTCTCCTTCTCTCCAGCCCTGGCTTCACATTGTCGTTTCCTTCTCTCCGTCCCCGGCTTCATGTTTTCTCTTTCTCTCCGTCCCCGGCTTCACGTTGTCGTTTCCTTCTCTCCGTCCCCGGCTTCACGTTGTCGTTTCCTTCTCTCCAGCCCCGGCTTCACGTTGTCGTTTCCTTCTCTCCGTCCACGGCTTCACGTTGTCGTTTCCTTCTCTCCGTCCCCAGCTTCATGTTTTCTCCGTCTCTCCAGCCCCGGCTTCACGTTGTCGTTTCCTTCTCTCCGTCCACGGCTTCACGTTGTCGTTTCCTTCTCTCCGTCCCCGACTCAATGTTTTCTCCTTCTCTCCGTCCCTGGCTTCACGTTGTCGTTTCCTTCTCTCCGTCCCCGGCTTCACGTTGTCGTTTCCTTCTCTCCGTCCCCGGCTTCGTGTTTTCTCCTTCTCTCCGTCCCCGGCTTCATGTTTTCTCCTTCTCTGCAGCCCCAGCTTCACGTTGTCATTTCCTTCTCTCCGTCCCCGGCTTCATGTTTTCTCCTTCTCTCCAGCCCCAGCTTCATATTGTCATTTCCTTCTCTCTAGCCCCAGCTTCACGTTGTCGTTTCCTTCTCGCCAGCCCCGGGTACACGTTGTCGTTTCCTTCTCGCCAGCCCCGGCTACACGTTGTCGTTTCCTTCTCGCCAGCCCCGGCTACACGTTGTCGTTTCCTTCTCGCCAGCCCCGGCTACACGTTGTCGTTTCCGTCTCTCAGGCCCCAGCTTCATGTTGTGTGTTCCTGCTCTCCAGCCCCAGCTTCACATTGTCGTTTCCTTCTCTCCATCCCCGGCTTCATGTTTTCTCCTTCTCTCTGTCCCTGGCTTCACGTTGTCGTTTCCTTCTCTCCAGCCCCGGCTTCATGTTTTCTGCTTCTCTCCAGCCCCGGCTTCAAGTTGTCGTTTCCTTCTCTCCGTCCCTGGCTTCACATTTTCTCCTTCTCTCCGTCTCTGGCTTCACATTGTCATTTCCTTCTCTCCGTCCCTGGCTTCATGTTTTCTTCTTCTCTCCAGCCCCGGCTTCACGTTGTCGTTTCCTTCGCTCCGTCCCCGGCTTCGTGTTTTCTCCTTCTCTCCGTCCCCGGCTTCATGTTTTCTCCTTCTCTCCGCCCCTGGCTTCACGTTGTCGTTTACTTCTCTCCGTCCCCGGCTTCATGTTTTCTCCTACTCTCCCGCCCTCGCTTCACGTTGTCCTTTACTTCTCTCCGTCCCCGGCTTCATGTTTTCTCCTTCTCTCCAGCCGCGGCTTCACATTGTCATTTCCTTCTCTCCGTCCCAGGCTTCACTTTTTCTCCTTCTCTCCAGCCCCAGCTTCACGTTGTCATTTCCTTCTCTCCGTCCCCGGCTTCATGTTTTCTCCTTCTCTCCAGCCGCGGCTTCACATTGTCATTTCCTTCTCTCCGTCCCCGGCTTCATGTTTTCTCCTTCTCTCCAGCCGCGGCTTCACATTGTCGTTTCCTTCTCTCCGGCCCCGACTTCATGTTTTCTCTTTCTCTCCGTCCCTGGCTTCATGTTGTTTTCTCCTTTTCTCCGTCCCTGGCTTCATGTTTTCTCCTTCTCTCCAGCCCCGGCTTCACATCATCGTTTTCTCCTTCTCTCCGTCCCCCGCTTCAGATTGTCGTTTCCTTATCTCCCTACACGGCTTCACGTTGTCGTTTCCTTCTCTCCGTCCACGGCTTCTTGTTGTCGTTTCCTTCTCTCCGTCCCCAGCTTCATGTTTTCTCCGTCTCTCCAGCCCCGGCTTCACGTTGTCGTTTCCTTCTCTCCGTCCACGGCTTCACGTTGTCGTTTCGTTCTCTCCGTCCCAGGCTTCGTGTTTTCTCCTTCTCTCCGTCCCCGGCTTCATGTTTTCTCCTTCTCTCTGTCCCCGGCTTCACGTTGTCATTTCCTTCTTTCCGTCCCCGGCTTCATGTTTTCTCCTTCTCTCCAGCCCCAGCTTCCCGTTGTCGTTTCCTTCTCTCCGTCCCCAGCTTCATGTTTTCTCCTTCTCTCCGCCCCCGGCTTCACGTTGTCGTTTCCTTCTCTCCGTCCCCGGCTTCATGTTTTCTCTTTCTCTCCGTCCCTGGCTTCATGTTGTTTTCTCCTTCTCTCCGTCCCCGGCTTCATGTTTTCTACTTCTCTCCAGCCCCGGCTTCACATTGTCGTTTCCTTCTCTCCGTCCCTGGCTTCATGTTGTTTTCTTCTTCTCTCCAGCCCCGGCTTCACGTTGTCGTTTCCTTCTCTCCGTCCCCGGCTTCATGTTTTCTCCTTCTCTCCGTCCCCGGCTTCACGTTATCATTTATTTCTCTCCAGCCCTGGCTTCATGTTGTTTTCTCTTTCTCTCCGTCCTGGGCTTCACGTTGTCGTTTCCTTCTCTCCGTCCCCGGCTTCATGTTTTCTCGTTCTCTCCGTCCCTGGCTTCACGTTGTCGTTTCTTTCTCTCCAGCCCTGGCTTCATGTTTTCTCTTTCTCTCCGTCCTGGGCTTCATGTTGTTTTCTCCTTCTTCTCTCTGTCCCCAGCTTCATGTTGTCGTTTCCTTTTCTCCATCCCTGGCTTCATGTTTTCTCCTTCTCTCCAGCCCCGGCTTCACGTTGTCGTTTCCTTCTCTCCGTCCACGGCTTCACGTTGTCGTTTCCTTCTCTCCGTCCCCAGCTTCACGTTGTTGTTTCCTTCTCTCCGTCCCCGACTCCATGTTTTCTCCATCTCTCCATCCCCGGCTTCACGTTGTCGTTCCCTTCTTTCCGTCCCCGGCTTCACGTTGTCGTTTCCTTCTCTCCGTCCCTGGCTTCGTGTTTTCTCCTTCTCTCCGTCCCCGGCTTCGTGTTTTCTCCTTCTCTCCGTCCCCGGCTTCACGTTGTCATTTACTTCTCTCCGTCCCTGGCTTCATGTTTTCTCCTTCTCTCCAGCCCCAGCTTCACGTTGTTGTTTCCTTCTCTCCGTCCCCGGCTTCATGTTTTCTCCTTCTCTCCGTCCCCGGCTTCACGTTGTCGTTTATTTCTCTCCAGCCCTGGCTTCATGTTGTTTTCTCTTTCTCTCCGTCCCCGGCTTCATGTTGTCGTTTCCTTCTCTCCGTCGCCGGCTTCATGTTTTCTCTTTCTCGCCAGCCCCAGCTTCATGTTGTTTTCTCCTTCTCTCTGTCCCCGACTTCATGTTGTTTTCTCCTTCTCTCCGTCCCGGGCTTCACATTGTCGTTTCCTTCCTGCCAGCCCCAGCTTCATGTTGTTTTCTCCTTCTCTCCGTCCCGGGCTTCACGTTGTCGTTTATTTTCTCTCCGTCCCCGCTTCACGTTGTCATCTCCTTCTCTCCGTCCCGGGCTTCACATTGTCGTTTCCTTCTCGCCAGCCCCAGCTTCATGTTGTTTTCTCCTTCTCTCCGTCCCCGGCTTCATGTTTTCTCCTTCTCTCCGTCCCGGGCTTCACATTGTCGTTTCCTTCTCGCCAGCCCCAGCTTCATGTTGTTTTCTCCTTCTCTCCGTCGCCGGCTTCACGTTGTCGTTTATTTCTCTCCAGCCCCGGCTTCATGTTGTTTTCTTTTTCTCTCCGTCCTGGGCTTCACATTGTTGTTCCCTTCTCTCCGTACCCGGCTTCACGTTGTCGTTTCCTTCTCTCCGTCCCCGGCTTCATGTTTTCTCCTTCTCTCCGTCCCGGGCTTCACGTTGTCGTTTATTTCTCTCCAGCCCTGGCTTCATGTTGTTTTCTCCTTCTCTCCGTCCTTGGCTTCATGTTGTTTTCTCCTTCTCTCCGTCCTTGGCTTCATGTTGTTTTCTCCTTCTCTCCGCCCCCAGCTTCACGTTGTCGTTTCCTTCTCTCCGTCCCCGGCTTCATGTTTTCTCCTTCTCTCCGTCCCGGGCTTCACATTGTCGTTTCCTTCTCGCCAGCCCCAGCTTCATGTTGTTTTCTCCTTCTCTCCGTCCCCGACTTCATGTTGTTTTCTCCTTCTCTCCGTCCCGGGCTTCACATTGTCGTTTCCTTCTCGCCAGCCCCGGCTTCATGTTGTTTTCTCCTTCTCTCCGTCCCCGACTTCATGTTGTTTTCTCCTTCTCTCCGTCCCAGGCTTCACGTTGTCGTTTCCTTCTCTCCGTCCCCGGCTTCATGTTTTCTCCTTCTCTCCGTCCCGGGCTTCACATTGTTGTTCCCTTCTCTCCGTCCCCGGCTTCACGTTGTGGGTTCCTTCTCTCCGTCCCCGGCTTCATGTTTTCTCCTTCTCTCTCTCTGTCCCGGGCTTCACGTTGTCATTTATTTCTCTCCAGCCCTGGCTTCATGTTGTCGTTTCCTTCTCTCCAGCCCTGGCTTCATGTTGTTTTCTCCTTCTCTCCACCCCCAGCTTCACATTGTCGTTTCCTTCTCTCCGTCCCCGGCTTCATGTTTTCTCCTTCTCTCCGTCCTTGGCTTCATGTTGTTTTCTCCTTCTCTCCGCCCCCAGCTTCACGTTGTCGTTTCCTTCTCTCCGTCCCCGGCTTCATGTTTTCTCCTTCTCTCCGTCCCCAGCTTCACATTGTCGTTTCCTTCTCTCCGTCCCCGGCTTCATGTTTTCTCCTTCTCTCCGTCCCCGGCTTCACGTTATCGTTTATTTCTCTCCAGCCCTGGCTTCATGTTGTTTTCTCTTTCTCTCCATCCTGGGCTTCACGTTGTCGTTTCCTTCTCTCCGTCCCCGGCTTCATGTTTTCTCCTTCTCTCCGTCCCCGGCTTCACGTTGTCGTTTATTTCTCTCCAGCCCTGGCTTCATGTTGTTTTCTCTTTCTCTCCGTCCTGGGCTTCACGTTGTCGTTTCCTTCTCTCCGTCCCCGGCTTCATGTTTTCTCCTTCTCTCCAGCCCCGGCTTCACGTTGTCGTTTCCTTCTCTCCGTCCACGGCTTCACGTTGTCGTTTCCTTCTCTCCGTCCCCAGCTTCACGTTGTCGTTTCCTTCTCTCCGTCCCCAGCTTCACGTTGTCGTTTCCTTCTCTCCGTCCCCGGCTTCATGTTTTCTCCTTCTCTCCGTCCCCGGCTTCACGTTGTCGTTTCCTTCTCTCCGTCCCTGGCTTCGTGTTTTCTCCTTCTCTCCGTCCCCGGCTTCATGTTTTCTCCTTCTCTCCGTCCCCGGCTTCACGTTGTCGTTTCCTTCTCTCCGTCCCTGGCTTCGTGTTTTCTCCTTCTCTCCGTCCCCGGCTTCATGTTTTCTCCTTCTCTCCAGCCCCAGCTTCACGTTGTCGTTTATTTCTCTCCAGCCCTGGCTTCATGTTGTTTTCTCTTTCTCTCCGTCCTGGGCTTCACGTTGTCATTTCCTTCTCTCCGTCCCCGGCTTCATGTTGTCGTTTCCTTCTCTCCGTCCCCAGCTTCACGTTGTCGTTTCCTTCTCTCCGTCCCCGACTCCATGTTTTCTCCATCTCTCCATCCCCGGCTTCACGTTGTCGTTCCCTTCTTTCCGTCCCCGGCTTCACGTTGTCATTTCCTTCTCTCCGTCCCCGGCTTCATGTTGTTTCCTCCTTCTCTCTGCCCCTGGCTTCACGTTGTCGTTTCCTTCTCTCCGTCCCCGGCTTCATGTTGTTTCCTCCTTCTCTCTGCCCCTGGCTTCACGTTGACGTTTCCTTCTCTCTGTCCCCGGCTTCACGTTGTCATTTCCTTCTCTCCGTCCCTGGCTTCATGTTGTTTCCTTCTCTCCAGCCCCGGCTTCACATTGTCATTTCCTTTTCGCCAGCCCCAGCTTCATGTTGTTTTCTCCTTCTCTCCGTCCCCGTCTTCATGTTGTTTTCTCCTTCTCTCCGCCCCCAGCTTCACGTTGTCGTTTCCTTCTCTCCGTCCCCGGCTTCATGTTTTCTCCTTCTCTCCGTCCCCGGCTTCACGTTGTCGTTTATTTCTCTCCAGCCCCGGCTTCATGTTGTTTTCTTTTTCTCTCCGTCCTGGGCTTCACATTGTTGTTCCCTTCTCTCCGTCCCCGGCTTCACGTTGTCGTTTCCTTCTCTCCGTCCCCGGCTTCATGTTTTCTCCTTCTCTCCGTCCCGGGCTTCACGTTGTCGTTTATTTCTCTCCAGCCCTGGCTTCATGTTGTTTTCTCCTTCTCTCCGTCCTTGGCTTCATGTTGTTTTCTCCTTCTCTCCGCCCCCAGCTTCACGTTGTCGTTTCCTTCTCTCCGTCCCCGGCTTCATGTTTTCTCCTTCTCTCCGTCCCGGGCTTCACATTGTCGTTTCCTTCTCGCCAGCCCCAGCTTCATGTTGTTTTCTCCTTCTCTCCGTACCCGACTTCATGTTGTGTTCTCCTTCTCTCAGTCACCAGCTTCACGTTGTCGTTTCCTTCTCTCCGTCCCCGGCTTCATGTTTCTCCTTCTCTCCGTCCACGGCTTCACGTTGTCGTTTCCTTCTCTCCGTCCCCGGCTTCATGTTTTCTCCTTCTCTCCGTCCTTGGCTTCATGTTGTTTTCTCCTTCTCTCCAGCCCTGGCTTCACGTTGTCGTTTCCTTCTCTCCATCCCTGGCTTCATGTTTTCTCCTTCTCTCCGTCCCTGGCTTCATGTTTTCTCCTTCTCTCCGTCCTTGGCTTCATGTTGTTTTCTCCTTCTCTCCGCCCCCAGCTTCACGTTGTCGTTTCCTTCTCTCCGTCCCCGGCTTCATGTTTTCTCCTTCTCTCCGTCCTTGTCTTCATGTTGTTTTCTCCTTCTCTCTGCCCCCAGCTTCACATTGTCGTTTCCTTCTCTCCGTCCCCGGCTTCACGTTGTCGTTTCCTTCTCTCCGTCCCAGGCTTCATGTTTTCTCCTTCTCTCCGTCCCCGGCTTCATGTTTTCTACTTCTCTACAGCCCCAGCTTCACGGTGTCGTTTATTTCTCTCCAGCCCTGGCTTCATGTTGTTTTCTCTTTCTCTCCGCCCTGGGCTTCACGTTGTCATTTCCTTCTCTCCGTCCCCGGCTTCATGTTGTCGTTTCCTTCTCTCCGTCCCCAGCTTCACGTTGTCGTTTCCTTCTCTCCGTCCCCGACTCCATGTTTTCTCCATCTCTCCATCCCCGGCTTCACGTTGTCGTTCCCTTCTTTCCGTCCCCGGCTTCACGTTGTCATTTCCTTCTCTCCGTCCCCGGCTTCATGTTGTTTCCTCCTTCTTTCCGTCCCCGGCTTCATGTTTTCTCCTTCTCTCCGTCCCCGGCTTCATGTTGTTTCCTCCTTCTCTCTGCCCCTGGCTTCACGTTGACGTTTCCTTCTCTCTGTCCCCGGCTTCATGTTTTCTCCTTCTCTCCGTCCCTGGCTTCATGTTGTTTCCTTCTCTCCAGCCCCGGCTTCACATTGTCATTTCCTTTTCGCCAGCCCCAGCTTCATGTTGTTTTCTCCTTCTCTCCGTCCCCGACTTCATGTTGTTTTCTCCTTCTCTCCGTCCCCAGCTTCACGTTGTCGTTTCCTTCTCTCCGTCCCCGACTTCATGTTTTCTCCTTCTCTCCGTCCCCGGCTTCACGTTGTCGTTTATTTCTCTCCAGCCCCGGCTTCATGTTGTTTTCTTTTTCTCTCCGTCCTGGGCTTCACATTGTTGTTCCCTTCTCTCCGTCCCCGGCTTCACGTTGTCGTTTCCTTCTCTCCGTCCCCGGCTTCATGTTTTCTCCTTCTCTCCGTCCCGGGCTTCACGTTGTCGTTTATTTCTCTCCAGCCCTGGCTTCATGTTGTTTTCTCCTTCTCTCCGTCCTTGGCTTCATGTTGTTTTCTCCTTCTCTCCGCCCCCAGCTTCACGTTGTCGTTTCCTTCTCTCCGTCCCCGGCTTCATGTTTTCTCCTTCTCTCCGTCCCGGGCTTCACATTGTCGTTTCCTTCTCGCCAGCCCCAGCTTCATGTTGTTTTCTCCTTCTCTCCGTCCCCGACTTCATGTTGTTTTCTCCTTCTCTCCGTCCCCAGCTTCACGTTGTCGTTTCCTTCTCTCCGTCCCCGGCTTCATGTTTTCTCCTTCTCTCCGTCCCCGGCTTCACTTTGTCGTTTCCTTCTCTCCGTCCCCGGCTTCATGTTTTCTCCTTCTCTCCGTCCTTGGCTTCATGTTGTTTTCTCCTTCTCTCCAGCCCTGGCTTCACGTTGTCGTTTCCTTCTCTCCATCCCTGGCTTCATGTTTTCTCCTTCTCTCCGTCCCTGGCTTCATGTTTTCTCCTTCTCTCCGTCCTTGGCTTCATGTTGTTTTCTCCTTCTCTCCGCCCCCAGCTTCACGTTGTCGTTTCCTTCTCTACGTCCCCGGCTTCATGTTTTCTCCTTCTCTCCGTCCTTGTCTTCATGTTGTTTTCTCCTTCTCTCTGCCCCCAGCTTCACATTGTCGTTTCCTTCTCTCCGTCCCCGGCTTCATGTTTTCTCCTTCTCTCCATCCTTGGCTTCATGTTGTTTTCTCCTTCTCTCCGCCCCCAGCTTCACATTGTTGTTCCCTTCTCTCCGTCCTTGGCTTCATGTTGTTTTCTCCTTCTCTCCAGCCCTGGCTTCACGTTGTCGTTTCCTTCTCTCCGTCCCCGGCTTCATGTTTTCTCCTTCTCTCCGTCCCCGGCTTCACGTTGTCGTTTCCTTCTCTCCGTCCCCGGCTTCATGTTTTCTCCTTCTCTCCGTCCCGGGCTTCACGTTGTCGTTTATTTCTCTCCAGCCCTGGCTTCATGTTGTTTTCTCTTTCTCTCCGTCCTGGGCTTCACATTGTTGTTCCCTTCTCTCCGTCCCCTGCTTCACGTTGTCGTTTCCTTCTCTCCGTCCCCGGCTTCATGTTTTCTCCTTCTCTCCGTCCTTGGCTTCATGTTGTTTTCTCCTTCTCTCCAGCCCTGGCTTCACGTTGTCGTTTCCTTCTCTCCATCCCTGGCTTCATGTTTTCTCCTTCTCTCCGTCCCTGGCTTCATGTTTTCTCCTTCTCTCCGTCCTTGGCTTCATGTTGTTTTCTCCTTCTCTCCGCCCCCAGCTTCACGTTGTCGTTTCCTTCTCTACGTCCCCGGCTTCATGTTTTCTCCTTCTCTCCGTCCTTGTCTTCATGTTGTTTTCTCCTTCTCTCTGCCCCCAGCTTCACATTGTCGTTTCCTTCTCTCCGTCCCCGGCTTCATGTTTTCTCCTTCTCTCCATCCCTGGCTTCATGTTGTTTTCTCCTTCTCTCCGCCCCCAGCTTCTTTTTGTTGTTCCCTTCTCTCCGTCCTTGGCTTCATGTTGTTTTCTCCTTCTCTCTGCCCCCAGCTTCACGTTGTCGTTTCCTTCTCTCCGTCCCCGGCTTCATGTTTTCTCCTTCTCTCCGTCCTTGGCTTCATGTTGTTTTCTCCTTCTCTCTGCCCCCAGCTTCACCTTGTTGTTCCCTTCTCTCCGTCCCCGGCTTCATGTTGTTTTCTCCTTCTCTCCGCCCCCAGCTTCCCGTTGTCGTTTCCTTCTCTCCGTCCCCGGCTTCATGTTTTCTCCTTCTCTCCAGCCCCAGCTTCACGTTGTCGTTTCCTTTTCTCCATCCCTGGCTTCATGTTGTCTCCTTCTCTCCAGCCCCGGCATCACGTTGTCGTTTCCTTCTCTCCGTCCCCGGCTTCACGTTGTCGTTTCCTTCTCTCCGTCCCCAGCTTCACGTTTTCTCCTTCTCTCCGTCCCCGACTTCATGTTTTCTCCTTCTCTCCGTCCCCGGCTTCACGTTGTCGTTTCCTTCTCTCCGTCCCTGGCTTCGTGTTTTCTCCTTCTCTCCATCCCCGGCTTCATGTTTTCTCCTTCTCTCCGTCCCCGGCTTCACGTTGTCATTTCCTTCTCTCCGTCCCTGGCTTCATGTTGTTTTCTCTTTCTCTCCGTTCCCGGCTTCATGTTGTTTTCTCTTTCTCTCCGTTCCTGGCTTCATGTTTTCTCCTTCTCTCTGTCCCTGGCTTCATGTTGTCGTTTCCTTCTCTCCAGCCCTGGCTTCATGTTGTTTTCTCCTTCTCTCCACCCCCAGCTTCACATTGTCGTTTCCTTCTCTCCGTCCCCGGCTTCATGTTTTCTCCTTCTCTCCGTCCTTGGCTTCATGTTGTTTTCTCCTTCTCTCCGTCCCGGGCTTCACATTGTCGTTTCCCCTTTTTTCCGTTTCCCCCTTTCCCTTTTCTCCTTTCCTCCACCCCCCCTTCACTTTTTTCGTTTCCTTTCCCTCCGCCCGGGTTTTACTTGTTTGTTTCCCTTTTCCCCCGTTTCCCCCTTTCACGTTGTCTTTTCCTTCCTCCCCCCACTTCATTTTTCTCCTTCCCCTCCGTCCCCCTCACTTTCATTTCCTTCCTTTTCCCTCCCCGCTTTATTTTTTCCTTTTCCTCCCTCCCCCTTCACGTTGTCGTTTTTCCCTTTTCCCCCTCCCTGGCCGGGTTTTTCCCCCCTTTTTCTCCTCCCCCGGGTTTTGTGTTTTTCCCCCCCTTCCTTCCCCCTTTCACGTTTTCAATTTTCTTCCCCCCGGCCCGGCTTCCCTGTTTTTCCCCCTCTCCCCCGTCCCTTTTTTCAAAGTTTTCCCCCCTTTTCTCCGTCCCCCTTTATGGTTTTTCCTCCCTTTCCCCTCCGTTCCGCTTCCAATTTTTCCCCCCTTTTCTCCGTCCCCCGGCCCTTTATGTTTTTTTCTCCTTTTTCTCCACCCCTTCATGTTGTTTTCCCCCCCCTTTTCTCCGTTTTTGGCTTCATGTTTTTCCCCCCTTCCTCCACCCTTGGCCTCAGCCCCTTTCATAGTACCGGAAAAATCAAAAATCCCGCAAAAAAACCCGTTTTTTTTTCAAAACTTACACCGTTAATTTTTAAATTTTTTTTAAAAATTGGAAAATTTTCTCATTAAAAATCCCTAAAAAGGCCCCAAACAAAAAATAAGGGGCAAAAGGGCCCGACCCTTCGTGTTTTTAAAAAGGATTTTTCCGCTTTTCCCAAAATTCTGGTTCCAAAACAAATTTTTTATGATTGTCCCGAGACCCCGGGGAAAAATGGAAAAATTTTTTGTTTTTTATACAGAACCCGAATTTAAACCCCCGTCCTTGGGGCCCGAGCTCTTTTCTTAAATCCGGCCCGAGAAAAAGGTTCCCGGGGAAAAATTACACCGTATCATCAAAATTTTTCCCCAAAAAAAAAAAAAAAAAAAAAAAAAAAAAAAAAAAAAAAAAAAAAAAAAAAAAACAAAAAAAAAAAAATATCATCAAAGTCCCACACCGGGATAATCAATTCCCAACACGTTTTCATCCAAAAACTCATCACCGTAACAACCCAAAGTCCCTAAACCTATCCCTAATTCTTCCTCAAAAGTCTCCTCAATTCTCCTCCCAATTTTCAACAAATTTCTCATCAACCCTACTCAATGTCTCATAAACCCATCAACGTAAATCAAAAGTCCCCCATCCCCTGAAACAACACCGTTTCATCAATTCTCCCTCACCCCGTACAAACGATCAACAATTTCCTCAAAAGAACACCAAATTTTCAACAAACCCAATCATCAAAGTATCATCACCGTATCAACAATTGGGCCCATCACGTATCAAACCAAAGTCCATCACTGGGTTTTAACACCAAACATAAAAGACCCCCAACCCGTATCCTTTAATTTTCCACACCGTTAAAACCTCAACCCCTTCAACAAAGGCTCATCACCGTATCACAAAAGTATCATCACTGTTCCCTTTACTTTTCATCACCGAAACATCAATTTTTATCATCACCGGAAACAACAAAGTCCCCATCACCGTTTATCAATTTTTCATCCCCGAACATCAATGCTCATCACCCTTTTCATCAATGTCTCATCACTGAAAAAAAACAAACCTTTTCCTCCTTTTCCATCACCCCTAACAACAATTCCCCACCTTTTCATCAAAGTCTCATCCCCCGTATCCTCACTTTAAACAACAAACCCTATCATCAATTCCCCATACCGATCATCCAATTTTTCCCATCAAAGTCCCCCATCAAAAAGTAAACATCCAATTTTCTCATCACCGGGAATTTATCCCCTGTCCAACACCGAAACCTCAAAAGTCTCAACACTGTCTCAACACCCCAAACATCAATGCACTCACCCCTATCATCAATTTTCTCATCAATGTCTCATCGCCGTATCATCACCCGGGATCACAAAAAGCTCACCCGTATCATCAATGTCTCATCACCGTATCATCACCGTATCATCAATGTCTCATCACCGTATCATCAATGTCTCATCAATGTCTCATCACCTTTTCCCTCACCATCATCAAATCTCATCACCTACAAACAAACCCAACAACAATTCTAAAACACCGTATCATCAATTCCCCAAACACCGTACATAACCGGGAACCTCAATTTTTCATCACCGTATCATCAATTTTCTCACACCCGGGAAACATTAAAAACTCCCTCAATTCTCCTCCAAAATTTTTCATCACTTTTCCCCCTCAATTTATAACACTCCGTCCAAAACTTTTTTAACCACACTCATCCAAATTCCCCCCAGCCCCAAATTCACGCAGGGGCGCTTTTTGGGGAAAGGAAAGGGGGGGTTTTAGTTTTTCAGGGACCTCCCGGGGTTTCCTCCCTTTTCCCTCCTAACCCCCCAAAAATGAAAGAATTTACATCTTTTGGCCCCCACTCTTAAAAAGGTTTTTTAGAAATTTTGGGGGATAAGTCACCCGATGAAGGGCCCAAATTTATATCAGACATACATATCTACGGGTTGGGGACCAATGTACCGGGGAGCTTTCAAGATCGTCCAAACACCCAAAGGGTCAGAAAAAACCACTCAAATGGG